>JAWPHD010002490.1:0-254725 GCA_037043455.1 Cyrtodaria siliqua | reverse complement strand
CTAAAAACAACACCATTATCTAAAGTGAAAAGAAAAACATTTAAAAAATGTGTCTACGGGGTCAATTACAAACGTAGAAGGCTATCGTAGTATATATGGCCAAACCGAGGACACGACTCCGAATTGTTGGGAACAATTCACCTCCATTTCTACGGAGGTATTCTGCCGATGTTACACCTGTTTTCGCATCTTTTAAAATACCTGGTTTCATGAAATTATGAACTCGTTCCAAGTCATTAGTGCTTCTTCTTTTACTTTTCTAATAGATTTGTGCATTTACTTTTTTAGACTAAATGCTGGAAATGTGTGTTCAACAGTTACACTCGTATACGTGCAATGTAAGACATTAACGATTGTTTCAATAATTAATTTGAGCATTTTTTTGTTAATGATGACAGCAAGATGATTATATTGGAATATAAATGCCATTTGGTTAACTCTATACATGTAACAAATCAATATATCTTCTGAAAGAGAAAAACAAAGTGTGAATTTTAAAAAAACTATATTTTTAATCTCACTAATGAGATTCCAAATACAGACCAGTGTATGTTCTATTGTAGTGCTTTATTCTTTGCCAGATTGCGCACGCCAACCATTGCTAGACAGGAACTTTGAATGTCGTGTACAACAACCTACGGTCCACTGCAAACAGTGAGTTGTAACCCAGGAATATGATTCTAGTGACGCCAAGCATACGAGTGTTTAGCTACGGACTATGGGAGGCCGACAGACTGCAGCTGTAATCAAGACGGAAAATACTTTGTATTCATTAGATTTCTAAATTATACGACATTGTTGAATGAGGGGGGTGCTGGTGACGGGAAATAGCGAGGTTGTACAATCGATTAAGGATAATCGGTTGGACCGTATTGCTTACTGGCTTATTCCCGGTTCGTCATCCCTGTCTTCAGCTCTCTTACTTCTTATCACATAACATGGCTTCTGAGAATATAATAAAGCCATAACTTATTTCTCGTAATACACTAGTGTATTACAGATGCAAATGAGGAACCGAATCACTGTGTTTGGTATACTGTAAAACATTTAATCCTAATTGTTTGCATGGTATATCATACGATACGAGTTCATGAAACATTAACTATTTATCATTATTTTAAATATTTTTTCATAAAATGCAATGTAAGATTAACGTTAAATTTGGTTTATGGTGTCGAATTATTTGTAGGGCGAACGCTTATTGGCCAAAAATAAAGGGAAACTATCACGTAGTAGGTGTGTTTATGTGATAAACAGATTCTTACATTCGTGACTGTGTATTATTGAGACTTTAATACTCCTCGTTGAATAGGATGATAGGATACGAGCCTCTTTCCGAGTATCCTACTATTTAATCCAACGAGTCTATCGTATATTAAAATCAATAATACACAGGTCCACTCATTGTAATGATCTTCTATATATTGTGTAATTACGCTGTCATTGACTATTTTAGGGTATAGATTTAGCTTGTGGTAACATGGGTTTTGCATTTAAACGCAGCTAGTTATAACTCAAGTAAATTAGGACATGCAGTCCTCGAAAATAGTATCTATTGTTTTGTTTTCTTATCAATATAAATATATGTCTATTGTTCAATACTATTATCTGTACTATACCATTGCTTTTATGTTTTTGTTTTCTACGTACTGTATGGGATGGTCCTGCCTCGACCTTCTGCTCATACCTATTACAAAGAGAATAAAATAAATGGCATTGTGAAGTGGACTGATATATATATACTGTTTATTGTTATCAATCTCCGAGGTACGTTATTGTTGGTTTTATAACAAGGGAAAATAATGTATATAAGACATATAAATGCGATTTGATTGTTAAATAGATTCAGAGAACTGAAATAAACCAGAGATTGGTACATATGCATTTCCGATTAGAAAATACTCGAAATTTCATTTATGCACTTTACTCCCTGTTACCGAGTATGACATTTTCATTTGCTTTAAAGAAAATTATGCCGATGGTCTCATATTAATGAAAATTGAGTTTAGAATCAAGGCCCTCTATGACGGTTCATTTTCACCCCAGCTTAGAAGGTAGTGGACTTTGGCCTATTTTATACTACTTGCTGTTGTTTTTGTAGTTTTAATGGTAAATTTATAACTGTAATAGGTGTCATGTTTTAAAACAGGGAGTCGGCAATCGTGTCTCAAATTAAAGAGAATTATATTCTAGGTGTAGTGATATTATATTCTTTCCTGTCTTACATATACAGAACTGTCATTACATATAAGAAGAGGAAAATGAAGAACGAGATTGCAGTTTTACCTTGTGTCCATACGATATTATGTGAGATTAGAGTAAATTGCCCAATCTCTACTTCTTAGATCTCTCATAGATTTAAATGATTTTCGATCAACCGCTTTTGGAATTAGGTTTACATTCCCTTTTTGCAGTACTATAAGAGATCTCTTATGTATCGAGAAGAACGATGCTTGCATTTAGAAGTAACTTATATATACGATCATACAACAGAAATAATAGAATGAGGTCAAAACGTGCATTTTTTACTTTAAACAATCCCTATCCAAGGGTAACCTTTACTGATTAACCTCTAACGGTATTAATACGTATAAACCTTGTATTGAATACTTATTTTTGCCTATTAATTCTGCCGATTGTTAGGGATATAGCTGGTGATGGGGTTTTGTTGTTTGTTAGTATCGATATAGGCTCTGTCTGGGGCAACGATTTGTTGTTTTACCACTGTCCCGTTTAATTGACGATGACGATAGGGTAATAGTGAGGTTTGGCACTAGAACCTGCTTTAAAACCCCGGCGGTATTTTTTGCCACTGACCGTTCCAAGGTGGTACCCCCTATTGTCTTGATTTTTTGTTTGTGGGGTCGCATTCTTTGCATTTTTGTGTGTGTTTTTGGTTGACTGTGTTCTGTGAATATCACGTTTATGCCTACTTTTGAAAATGGCATTGACCCTACTTGTATATTTGAACGGTGTGTTGCACATTATTGTTAGCAGTTTAAAATCTTAAAACCAACAGCCTTATCAAAGTTTTCTTTTTGATTATGTCGTGCATGTTATATACATGTTTGGCTTGACATTGCACGTGTTCTGAACTATCGCTTGACTGTGATCAAATTGGAAGTTTTCCACATTGCGCAGTCATATAAGTAATTGAACTCTAAATTTACACATGAGCTATATTAATAAAATATTCATGAACTACCAGCCTCACAAAAAATTCCAGGAGCTCATTCAGTGCTGATCATCATGTACTCGTTTAACTTCATAAATTATTTTAAAACATTCCAGGGGAGACGATCGGGCAATGGGTATTCAGTGGTTGAAAGCTTTTCCTCACAAGACTACAACAGCTAGTAAGTGTTTCTTTGTTTCCAACTGATTTCTCACTGCAAACTTATAAAAAACAACGATACGCTAAAATTATACTCAGTTTAACTTTTACACATAATAATTCACACAAGTGTCTGCATCGACCGACGAATTTCACGTAAACAAAACATAATATCAAAATAAATGCTTTAAAACCACACAAACGTTCCTGTTACTTTCTATTGCGAATTAATTCTAAAATCATAAAATTAAACTAAACGCTTAGACGTGTTAACCCGCCGTCGTCCAGAACTTGAATGACCAGAATTGAACCACATGACACATCACGTGAACTGACCATTACATCTGCGCATGTATGACATACAAGCAGACGACGCGTTTATATAACTTTGCTTACCCAATGGGAGAAAATAAGTTATGTCTTATTCACTCCGTTCAAACGAAATAAATAATATTTCTCTCACTGCACCTAAGCAAACTTATAAAAAACAACGAAACGCTAAAAGTGTACTCAATTTATATTATTCACTCCCTTCAAATGAAATAAATAATATAACTACATTTTGTTTATTTCACCCCTTGTTTTTGTCGTTATTGCAAAGCTATGGAAACTGAGATCATACACCGCTTGCGATGAAATGGTAAGAAAATACCGCCATGAGGGTTCCATGTTCACCGCCATATGCATACCACCTTGAGGGTTCCATGTTCACCGCCATATGCATACCACCTTGAGGTTCCATGTTCACCGCCATATGCATACCATCTTCGGGGTGGCTATACTTTTCAGATCCGTTCATGAGAAGTCTCAATGAGCCCGAGGTGGCAGTATTTTTTATCGTGTTCGACGATTTCCAAATGTTTGTGCATTATTCAGTCTCACTTGAAAATTGTAATTTTTCAGCAAATTGAATGCAGTAGTCTAATCTTTGATACAAACAGATCTTCAAATTTATTTGTATCAGAAAATGTGTTATAAAAACATTGATACTAAGAAGAATAAAATAGGTGAAAATTCAAAGGAGATATTGAACAAAGAAAGAGAGGTATACTTTCCTCTGATTTTGTTAATTCTAATATACCCTTTATGTTATATGCACAGAAATATTGGTATTTTTTTTTTATTTCATCTAATTAGCATCCTTGGGTCACCCTTAAAAATATTTATGTTTGACCTTTCCCGACCCTAATTTCAAATTCTGGGTAGGACGGTAGGCAAATATAATCTATATAAAAAAAAAGGAAAAAATAAATAAATAAAGAAAACGCATTGATCTATGGCGATATTAACCACAGCGCTATTACCGTTATTTAAACAGTGACACAGAACATTCGTAACGTTCGTAACCATTGTATTTATTTTTACGTTTAGGATACTAACAACACGTAAATTACTTTTATATATAGTGTCGGGTCAAAGGTTGGAATAACACAAAGCCTTTGAATTTGTTTTGTTAACTTTCAACTCTTTAGTTTAACCCTGGTAACGGACACTACATAAAGCAGAACCAGCATAAGTATATCCAACACCTGATTTATTATGATACTTGGAAAAATGTCATGGTATCTCATTTGCAACATCTTTAACATGTTTAAGATTTTATCTAAAAAATATAATCTGAGAAATGGGATGTTGCAATATCATGCATTTTACTTCATAAAATATGCCATACTGAAAATAAGAATAATCACTCTGCATTCATAAACATGAATAGGTTCCGAGTACATTCTCTTTTGATTTGATTTTCTAATTAGAAAGAAGGGACAATTAATTAATGGTGGAACAAGAACTGGCAGTAGAAATGGTATGTATATGTGTATATATGACTTAGATCATGGCGGGGATTTATTTATTTACACTGTCCTGTTTTAATGGGATGACAGTAGGGTAAGTGTGAGGTTTGGTGCACCCTAGAACCGGTTTAAACCCCCAGTGGCCTACTTTGCCACTGACCGTTCCAAGGCGGTAGCCCTATTGTCAACCCTTTTGTGTTTGTGATGTCGTTTACTTTTATTATTACTTTTGCCTTCTTGTTTGTCTGTTTCCATGTTTGTTTCTGTGTATTGTGGTTGACTGTCCTCCTTGAATGCTACTTTCCCTGTCCGATATTTTTATATTTCTTTAGAAACTCTAATGTCTGTAGAGTCCGTAACCTAAACCAGCCTTACGTCATTTGATTTTCTATTATGGTCATTTCAGGGAAATAATAATAATTCTGTATGTTGAAGTTTACCGTAACTTAAAATGTTTAAATAGTATACCCATTTAGTGTGTTTCAGCCATGAAATTTACTCAACTTTGTATAAAATCACATTTTGATGAAGAACTGAAGGTCACTTCTTTAGATGTATACCATCTATGCATTGAAAAAGCATTAAGATGTCCGTAAATATATACACATTTTGGTATTATATGAACAGTTAGAACAAAACACCTTAAGGACTTCTAAAATATACTGAAAATTGGTACTATTATAATGACAATAAAAGGTTACGGACGCAACATAAATATTATTTATTTTTTCATTTTGTAAATGAATCCTTATTTTATAGAAAATGAAATTAAAATGTGATGAATGATCTTTTTTCAGCTTGCTTAAACAAAATATCCATTTTTATATGTGATTTTTATCTAGCTCATTTGTTCATACAAATGGAATATTTACAAGTAACGCCCAATATTCTGATTCTACAATCATTTAAAATATGATTCAATATTTTTCTTCTATAATTGACTAAATTAATACATGGATTTGTTTTGATTCTACAGTTTCCAGAATAAAGTTGAGACAAAAAAGATCAAAAGAAAAACTGAGACAGAAAATAGATGCTAAAAAAGAAAGAAGAAAATGAAAGAAAAATGCCCTTAAATTAAAAAACTGGCAGCGATGCGAAGACAGTTATAATAAAACAAAGAAAAAAGACATAAAAAGGAAGAAACGGGCTAGATTAAAAGAGATTCAAGCAAGATTAAGCCAAGAAAGCTTGAAGCACTAAGAAAGACGAAGTCTAAATAATGAGGAGATACTAAAAGACGTTAAAAAAGTCAAAACTAACAGAATTGGTCAGGAGAAATGTTATTTTTGATAAAAGAGCAGTATCTTTTTTTTCCAGTCACTGTATGCCCAGTAACAAACTTTAAGAAGTTAAACAGAAATGTTCAATACATTGCTTCAATAAAATAAATGTTTGACTTGCTTTTGATGTAGTGTCCGTAATCGTTTTCTGTGTAATTTAACAATACACCAATTGATATTTTTACTATATCGAATTTTAAGGCAAGAACCTCTGTTTAATTGATCCTTATGGTTTATTTATATAGGTATATTTTTTTCTTGTGTAAAATAGTAAAATAAAGTTATTGTTTTTATTTGTTTAAGTTCTAAATATGTTTATAAAAAATAATAATCTTTTAACATTTTCTTAGATTTACTTACATTTATATGCACCCTGTAGTGTCCGCTTGGTATAAAACAAATGTAAAAATAATGTATTTATATCCAAGGGCTGTTGAACTTCAAGAAAAAATAATAATGCAGGAATTGGGTCCAAGTCAAATTTGACCTTTGGTTAGAAACTTTTGGGCCAAATACTGTGTTTTAACCGCAATACAGTACTGATTATTGTGATACAGTGTTTTGAACAGGCTATCGCGACATAAGTTTACAAGTTACATGTACGAATTATTGAAACTATATACATGAGGCGTTTCTGATGTCCTCGAGTAACTAAGATGTAAGTATTAGGATGTAAGCAGCGCAGATATAGTTAATCTTTTTTTCTTTTTCTCGAAATTTTGAATCTTAGCATGTGTATATGTCATGTTACATTATATACATGTCATACACGCTTTAAGCTTAATAGCTATTCTAACTGTGGATATTGCATTATTATTAACGTACATTCATTATTATTCTATATCATAAAATATAAGCGTTTTTCATTGACCTAGAAGCAGTAATGTGTAATTAAAAAGTTTCGACCATTCTGATGGGAAATGTATCAACCGTGCAATAGTTCATTTCGTAACCTTGCAATGGTATATTTAGCGTGCAATAGTTCATCATCAGTGTCAATGGCGCGCTTTGTTTATGACAGTCGTGACAACTCGGTCAATCCCGTCATCCTTCGGGATCGCACCTCGTCTGTATATCGACACTTCGGTATGTTCAAAATCTTGACATTTTGTTAGCCGGAAGGCAACGGCACAGAAAAGATAGCACTTTGCTAAGATGTTGCTATATAAACAATATGACCGTTAGCCACACGTGTCACATTCGCAACATCTCGTATACTGCTTCGCAGCATTACTCAAATGTAAATCGAAGGTTTCTATATTGGTTACGTCATCGCGCCTTAGATTCCCGCCAAAACAAATTTGCATTCAAAATCAAAATTATCATCATAATTCTGCAATGTCATTTAGCCGTTTGCTCCATAAACAGTTTATTTAAATGAAAGAAATGATAAAACCTTCACCTGCATTGTAAAAACTTGTTCTTCCCACTATTTACCCGAATGTAAACAACATTAGTCTCCATTTGCCTTCCTTTACATCACTTGAAGTTCATGAGGTACTGGATATACTTCCCACGGGAAAAGCCGCTGACCCAGATGAAATAAACAATCGCGTTCTTCACGAAATAGCACAAGGAATTTCCCAGCCTCTTTAACAAATGCTTAACTATTGTCAGGTTCCTGCTAAATGGAAAGTAGCATTTGTGACAGGAGTGACCCGTCACAAGTACATAACTAGAGACCTATATATCTCCTAAGTGCAATCGACAAAGTATGTGAGAGGCTACTTTTCAAATACATACTTATTTAACTTCCTTCGTGATAATAATTTCCTATTTGCTTTCAAATCAGGCGTTATGTCCGATGACTTCGCTATTAACCGATTTACGTTTGGGAGGCGTTGGTGATAACATTTGCAATACACGTCAAGTGTCGTGCCCTCAATGGTTTATTCTCTTGTTGCTCTGGCTTCTGCCAAGTCATCGAGTACCTTCACTGTGGTTTTCTAGGCTTTTTGTTTTGTATTTATATATACACCAGCATCTAGGTGTATCACTTATATTGCCTTTTAACGCTGCCTTGTTGGATGGAGAATATTGCATGGCGGGGATTTCTTTATTTATACTGTCGCGTTTAATTGGGACGACAATAGGGTAAGTGTGAGGTTTGGTGCACTCTAGAACTGGTTTAAACCGCCAGTGGCCTTTTTGGCCATTGATCGTTCCAAGGCGGAAGCCCTATTGTCAACCCTTTTGTATTTGTGATGTCGTTAGCATTTTATATTACCTTTGCCTTCTCGTTTGTCTGTTCTTGAGTTTGTGTTTTGTGGTTGACTGTCGTCATTGAATGCTACTTTCCCTGTCCGATTTTTATATCTTTCTTTTGTTTTCATCTATAAGCACTTATGACTTCTCTACACTATATACAACCTTACCACATCACCTTATCAAAGATAAGCTTATTGATCTTATTAAAGAACAATTCGCTAGGGAAAATACTACATTTTTGGCCTGTAATAATATTAAAGTGTTTTGTACTAACGGTAGTTTAGACAATTACATTATGTGGACTTGCCAAGAAGTTTGTGAAGCTCTCATCTTCTGATGCTTTCCCTGTCCGATATTTTTATCTTTCTTCCTATTAGATAATATTTTCGTCAGGTATGGAACGACCGTTTATAGACAAATTGTTGGTATCCCTATTGTCGCAGATTTGTTTTCATATTGCTATAAAAGCGATTTCATGTTGAGTGTTTTACCAGATACCCAGGCTGATGTTATTGAAGCCTTTAATGATATCTCTCGGTATCTGGATGGCATTGGACATTGACAACCCTTTCTTTTCTACTATGGTTAATAATATATACCCTAACGAACTTCAACTTAACAAACCTTTTCTTTTCTCGCTTTATATCTCTCCATTGAAAATGGTGAAATAATTAGCAAAATATATGACAAGAGAGATGATTTAATTTTGATATTGCTAATTATCCCCATTTAGATGGGGATGTTCCACGAGCAACTTCTTATGGGGTTTATGTGTCTCAACTTATTCTTTTTTCTAGGGCTTGTACTCGAGTTGAGGACTTTAATATTCGTAATCTTTGTATAACTAAAACGCTACTCCACCAGGGCTACCGTTACCATAAACTTCGTAAAACCTTTGCAAAATTGTATTATCGTAACCCTGATCTTCTTTCCAAATATAAAAGTAATTTAAGAACTCTTCTGCGTCAAGGACTATCACAACCTGACGTCTATGGTAACGTGATTTACAAACTTCGTAAGATCCTTGGTCATGATCACTTTCATACTATCTTTGTTCAATTTGTTAAAAGGTTTATCAAAAAGGTTATGACCCTATCATTTTGCAACGCACTGCATGCTTGGTGGTGGACAGTTCGCCACTATACTTTCCTCTTTCATTGTGCGATGGCCGGACAGGCTGTGAACCCTATGATGACGTCTACCTAAAGCCCAAACGGACGGTGACGTTTGATGTTTGTCTGCAATCTTGTCTTGTAGTGCTCTCAATGGTTTGTGCTCTTGTTGCTCTGGCTTCTGCCAAGTCATTGCGTGCCTTCTTTGTGGCTTTCTAGGCTATTGTTTGTTTTGTATTTATATATACACGAGCATCATTGTGTTTTACTTGTATTGCCAATTAATGCAGCCTTGTTGGTTAGAATATAGTTTATGGCGGGGATTTCCTTATTTACACTGTCCCGTTTTATTGGGATGACAGTAGGCTAAGTGTGAGGTTTGGTGCACCCTAGAACCTGGTTAAAACCCCATCGGCTTTTTTGCCACTGGCCGTTCCAAGGCGGTAGCCCTATTCTCAACCCTTTTGTGTTTGTGATGTCATATTTGGTCTTTTATTCATCTTTACAAGCAAATGTTCTTCGTTTCTGTGTGTGTTTGTTGTTGACTGTCGTCCTTGAATGCTACTTTTCCTGTTCGATTTATATATATATATTTACCAATTGTTTTAGATAGGAAATGTATGTACACAGTTAAGATTTTTAACACACCCAGTATTCTAAAATCATCTCTAATGTGTCCAAACAAACTTAAATTTTAAACATCATACACAAATATTCTGACATAATTGGAAGAAAAAAAAAGTATTTGCTATCTACCTACCAACCTGAATAATCTAAGGTTGGGTATGGTCAAACTTAAGATATGTTTAAGTGTGTCCCGAGACTAAAATTCCACTGTCACATAAACACTTACAAATTGTAACAGATTTATACAGAAGTTTACGCCAATGTTTATAATATATGGTACGTCTAAATTTGGGAAAATATAGCTTCTTAGAATTAACATTAAAACGAAACATCATCCAAATCCTATGTTACATGAACGTGCTGGGAGGATGGGAGGACTCCGATACTCTGGACCGCCCGATTGACGGCTAAGGAAAAGTGTGTTGATCAAGAACACACACACACACACACACACACACACACATACACACACAGAGTGGCGCCAGTGAGGTCTGCGGAATGTTTAGGTATTTCAGTAATATGTTATATTTATTTACAGTTATGCAGCGGACATGGTAATCGGGATACGTAACGTTTATCCTACGTATGGTAATATGCCGCTAACATGGGCCCAATATATACTAGATGCTAATCAGTACATAACGGTAATATATTATGACACTAAAACAAATTGACTGTTGTATTTCCTTTCTCCCTGTTTTTTTTAATAATGACGCAGAACCAATGCTGGTGTTTCTCATGAGGCGGACCAGCCCCTAATGTGTTGAAACCATCATAAAGCGAATGTAAAGTGAATGTAAAACTACATATCAGGGTTTCGTTCAAAACTAAACAGACTGAGTATGGATTGTATAGCTTTAAAGATACATGGCAGCTAGAGTTGTCTGTTACTACTTGAGCCTTTATGTTAACGTCTGTTACTACTTGATCCTTTATGTTAACGCAGAAAAAAGACAGAAATCAAATGTCTAACAAAGATATATGGACAGTGTTATAATAAAACCGCCTACTTACCAGTATTATGCTACCATGGCAGGATGTGACAAACATGTTGTAACGATAACGCTTGGCTATGTTAACAATGATGTTGCTTTTTTAACTTGTGATAGGTTAAATTCGAAGTAAAGGTCGTGGTGACAGCGATTGATATATACGAGACATTTCACGCTGGGGGAGTAAAACAAATCTCGGCTGTGATTCCAAATCTAGAAACGGGCAATCCGGAGTTGTTGCCACTATACACTGGGGCGGTTCAGGATATACACCAAGCGAGAATATTCTCACCAACGCTCATGGTAGGTAATAACATTGCGCTTTTTTGAGACCAATCGTTGTGTTCTTAAGTAGAATACCGTTTAAACCGGTGCTAGGAGGCGTTATAGTTGTTGCACCTTATAGTCTTTCGCATGAACAGACTCATTAAAGCCGAATCTGCTATTTTTCTCTGTTGTTTATGTTTGTTGCTTTCAAGTGATCTACTTTTCTGTATTTATTGGTACATTCCTTTATTTTGCCGTTATACACTTGCACGGTTCAGGATATACACCAGGCCAGAATATTCTCACCAACACTCCAGGTTATATCATAGTGTCGTTTTGAGCACGACCAGTGTGACTTTAAAGTTGAATACAGCTGTTTAAAAGAAACTAACCCGTCAAATAACGGCAAAAGTACACTACAAAGCCGTTTATCAAAACTATATCCAGCTGTTTAGGTATTATACTAATATATATGTGCAAATTAAAATAAAGGTTTATTCACGTGTTCTTAAAATATTCGAGATTGAATAATGTAAGACTTGGGGCATCATTGTTTGCATTTGCATATCGGTACCATTATACAATGTGAGTCCGTTACTATTTATTCTAAACGTATAAATACTGTTCAGTTTCACAACATACACCTTGGTGTGTTCAAGAATTATCATCTTCAGTTCTTAAAATGCACTTAAACTGCATTATTCGATAGATTTCCACATTAGCAACTGACATATTTCCACATGAGCAACTGACAATCTTACTGGAGTCGGCCATGTTTAATGTTGTTGTTTGTACAGGTAAAGGTATCGCTCTATAAATAAATCTGGTTTAATATCACCAATTACTAGTAGTGGATGAGACTAAATTCCTTGGTCTCATCGTTGATCGTAAATTAACGTTTATACCACACCTTTTATATACTTGAAGGCAAAATGCCTTAAAGCTCTTGATTTACTTAAAGTTGTTGCAAACACTTATTGGGGAGCAGATCGAAAAGTACTTTTACAACTTTATAGATCTCTTATCTGATCCAAGCTTGACTACGGCTCAATAGTATATGGATCGACTCGCAAATCATACTTGCAGATGCTCGATCCTATATATAATGAAGGATTACGACTCGCCTTAGGTGTATTTCGTACATCACCAGCCGAAAGTCTATATTTTGAAGCTAATGAACCATCACTGTCTCATAGTCGGGACAAATTAGCCCTTCAATTTGTCATTAAATTACAATCTAACCCTTCAAACCCAACATTCGATACCGTTTTTAACCCTAATTATGAACCTCTTTTTGATCGAAAACCGAAGGCCATTCGACCATTTTGTCTTCGTATTAAACCAAAATTAAGAGACATTGAAGTCGATCTAAATTTGATCGCCAAGGACAAAATACCACAAATTCCAACGTGGACTTTGGAAACACCAACAATTATTTTTGATCTTTGTAATAGAAACAAATCCAGTACAAATCCTACTATTTTCCAAAACAAATTAAACAAAATTAAATCGAAATACAGTAACTTAAATCATATATACACAGATGGTTCTAAAGATGGACATAAGGTAGCTGCAGCAGCTGTTGTTCACAAACACAGCATAAGGAGGCGCCTGCCTGACAATGCCCTATCTGTTCAGCTGAACTTAAGGCAACTGAGCTTGCCTTAAATTTTATTCAGGAATCTGATCATGACCTTTTCTGATTCCCTTTCATCTCTTCAAGCACTGGGTAATATGAAATATGATAACCCAGTTGTGCTTCAACTTTTAGAAAATACAATTATCTTATGGTTGATAATGATATTATTTTCTGCTGGCTTCCGGGCCATGTAGGAATACGTGGTAATGACAGAGCTGATAGTGCTGCTAAGGCAGCATTATAATTACATATATCTAATGCAAAACTACCTTATACTGATTTTAAAAGTGGTATTAACACATATATTCGTAACTCGTGGCAATCCGCTTGGGATTTGTCAGTAAACAATAAACTCCATTCAATTAAACCGTTACTCGGGGAATGGCGTTCTTCCAGTTGACCCATTCGTCGAGAAGAAGTTGTTCTAGTCCGGTGCAGGATAAGGCATACACGTTATACTCATTCATACTTATTACAATCACCAGAATGTATACCCTGTTTTGGACCGTTAACGGTCAAACATATATTGTTGGAATGTGTAGACTTTGGTCCTATACGGCAAAGATAGTACAATTTTAGGCTTGTTTTAGATTTCTTAAAAGAAATCAGACTTCATAAATCATTATAATATGTTCTTATATATATTTACTTGTTTATACACCCGCTGACATTTGTTGATTTACATATAAACATAGTTTATGTTACTACCATGTCATCCCTTATTTGTATATAGTCTTATATTTATATATTTACATTAAATTTTAATTACTACTTCATTTCTTCATCTTTCATCAGTTTTGCGCACAATATGACCTATTTATGTGTCGACGTGCCGTAAAACACCATTCATTCATTCATGTTTCAAATTCAGAGGCTGCATCCACAATGTGTCTAATCAAACATAATCAAAACTGGATAAAATATATCCTCTATCCTCTTCATCATTACTGCCATCTGTTGCAATGTCATACCAATGCGATTTAACCCTCTGCATTAAAACACTCTTGGAAGCAGTTGCACTATTTAGTATGTATTGAGTTTGTGTTCTTCCAGAAGTTGGGCAATTTTAGAAATTGGAATCATTTCGCAGAAAACGGAATCAGCTTGATTACTAATTGTGAATGGCAAGTTATGTTCTACCTCAAACCCGGCAAACACAATTTCTGCCCGTGTGAGTGCCATGTCATCTGCTTCTGTTTGTTTCTGCTGGTGACCAATTGTAACATTCCGAGTGTTTTCTCTGCTGCACTTTGATTACTAAAATGTTTTGACGTTTTCACGTGTTAATTTAAATAAATTAATAAGATTACGTATTTGGAGGCGGGACAATAGCTAACCTTTACTTTACCTACTTAAATCTTTGTTTTGGTGAGTGAGACAATTATTGATTCAATGTTGCTACAGAATAAATTATTTGGAGGCGGGTAACATGCAGTTATTAATTACCTTTTATTATTATTTTGTTTAAATACATAGTAATTTAAAACAAATTGATATTGCAAGGTGGTTGACATGATAGTCGTTAACCTTTTAATGCTGGCACTGCATCTCAAATTTCAGTTAAGCTGAACAGTGGCAGCAATTACCTTAACGTTCAGGTTTGTGACATTTGCATGTTGCCGTCGTGTGCATCTAGGTCTATGCTGTCTTTGTAGGATGTGACATGTCTGACTTGGTTTTGAAGGACGTTTTGTTAATAAAAATGTTAGTGACTATCATGTCACACACATTTCAATATTAATGTATTTTTAATTACTGTATAAAAAATAATAATTTAAATTATGTTGGTAAAATATGAATTTGCAGGTTTAAAATTTCCACTTGTATCCATCTTTTCTAGTCGCTTAAGTTTGGTGTTCAAAAAATATATGGAAAAAAAACACACACTTAGGTAACTCGGAAGATCAGTGACGGAAATTTAGACAAAATATCAAGCTCAACTATCTATCTTCCAAGTCAAACCCTTGCTGGGGATCTAGAATTTCAAAAATGGGTGTGTAAGTTTCAAGTATCGTACACTGAAAGTTACCTTTTTTATCAAGGGATTACGTAAAGGAGATACATTTGCATTTTGTGAACCATGCAGACAGAAGTTTTGTTTGCCGTGTTTGTGGTAGAACATATCTTGCCAATCACAATTAGTAATCGTGCTGGTCCCCTTTTCTGCGAAATGTTTCCAAATTATAAAATTGCCCAAAAGTATCGCTCCAGAAGAACACAAACTACACACATAATAAAGGGTGCAATTTTTTCCACGAGTGTTGAAAAACGTGTTAAAGGTTTAATGCAGAAAGGTGAATCTCATTGGAATGGCATTGCCACAGATGGCAGTAATGACGAAGAGGAAACATTTTATCCGGTTTTGATTATTTTTGATTAGACATTTTGGGGATGTAGGATCTGTATTTGAAACGCTTAACAGAGTTATAGGGATAAGGATAAGGGAATATCTTAAAAAGAGTACATTACAAATTCAGCTGATAATGTATCTGTAATGAAAGGGAAGCACAACAGTGTTCTGATCAGAATTAAGGACAGCAAACAAGCTGAACATGTTAAAAAACCCTGACCTACAATGATATCAATGGAAGTGTTGACCTAGTCAGAAATTTCTTCAATGAGCCAAATCCATTACGAGCAAAGCCATGAAAACTCACCAGGAGGAAACGGAATTGGAAGGAATGGAAGTGTCTTATTAGTCAAAACAGTAGGAAAGATAGGATCTATTGTCATAGTTGGTGTCATTGCCAATGTTACAAGCCAACAGTATTAGATATGTGACTGGAAATAATCGTAATTGTCTTGACATTGACACTGTGTCATTTGAGCCTTTTGTTCTGATTTCATATCCCTTAAGTATGTTTGAAATAAATACTTTTATTATATACTTCCCATTGAAAAAGTGGATTGTATGGTTAGAATAAACCTTATTTTCTCATTGTTTATGTTTTCACTGCCGGAAAACATGGAACTACTTTGTTTCTACATTTGCTTATAACAGTCATAATTCGTGTCAAAGTTTAGAACTATATTCTATGCGCACTTAATATATATAAATCGCCACACGCGAAAACGTTAAAGGGGAACTGTCGGAACGAAACGTATTTTCTGGTACTGTTGCATGATAAAAAGTATATAATAAATAGAATATTTGTTGGTTTGTCGTGAATATAGGATTTATTTTCATCTCGAAGTGCGAAAACTTATATTTTCACTCGTGCTATCCTCTATTTATTTCAAATACCAAATCCAGGTGGAAAAATATTGTTGTTCATACATTATTTTGTAAAACATTCACGTTTTTAACAAGCTTTATCTTTTACGTTAAACTTATATTTATATCACGTTTAAATTATCCTTAGGTCAAACTATTTGTTTTGAATGCCGCATAGCAGACGACAAAGTAGATATCACGTGTTTGAACTTTGAATACTAATGAGCATCGGTCTAATGTTTATTTGGTAAGACGTCATCACTGTATGCGTATGAGACCACGAGAAGATGTTTTGATCAAATGACCCCCATGCGATCAAATTGTATCTTATGATAATTTTTTATTTTTGTCAGACAGTATTCATATAGTGTTATAATTTTGTAATTAAATGTATCACTTACACTTATAACTCAAACTAAAGAACAAAAACAGAAAAAAATAAACATACGAAATTGACTGGTCTTTACTTTTTTGCATAAAAAATTGTATTTCATTTGACGTTTGCTGCCCACCCTACGGATTGAAACTTGACGAGGAATAAAAAATGCCTTAGAATGGTTTGAAAACAAGTAAATACATATTGTAAAGTGGATCCCTTGGAATCAACAAACACAAACAAGAGATAAACGTAACAGAATGGTTTTAGTGAGTCTGTTCATGAGAGGTAATGTAAAGTGCAACACCTATCACGCCTCCTAGCACCTGCTTAAGCGATATCCTACTTTAAAGCTTGATGATCCCAAAAGTCTTGATACTCGAGTTATTTTAAGAGGGCTAAGCCTTGCCCGGATTTCGCCCATAATAAAATTAATAGTAAAAGGCACTGGCGTAATAGTCTCTATTTACATCTCCCTGGGATGAAATACTTATTGTGTCAAAGTGCGAGAACCTTATTTTCATGAATAGTTAAAGCGTTACTTTTTAGTGCATGTTAAGATATAACACCTGAAGATTTGATATTCCCGATGTTCCATTAATAAGCATACTAGTTTATCAAATACAAAGAGAACAAAATAAACAGTCAACATGGTCAACAGGGAATTGTAAATAAACGTTAATATTACAAGATTGCTTCATGGAATAACAAAAAGAACTATATAACTGTCATCAAGCGCGTCTAATTATTTGTTTTTCCTACAGGATATTTGTGTGGCGGCGGATACCATTCGGATAGACATTGATTGTACTGTAGCAAGCTCGTGGGTGGAACTTGATGCCGTAAAACTGCACGGGAGACGACTCGTTGTCCCCGGTAAGCTCTCTGTTAACTCTTCGGTTTAAAAAACCCCCACATATTTAACAAGAGTCAAAATGGCCCTCAATCCAGCGATCACCTGAGGATCTTTGCAATGTTGAAAAAAGCATCCCCTCGCAAATGCTGACGATGTTTTAAGTTGTTCCCTATGTAAGTCTGTGTAATAACATGCAAACTCTCTATATACAAACTTTGTACCCCGGGGGTGGACATCTTTGACCTCAGGGACTTCAAAGGAGCAAACTTGATAGTCCTGGGGTTAGCGATCATTAAAAATGATAAAGAGCAAGAGGTTCATGAGGGCCTGAGGATTCTCTTCAAGCTAAAATGGCTCTTATATAAAAGGGTTTCATCATAAAATTCAATTCAATATTTTTTAAAGTGCAAAACACAACAACACACACAACCGTAATTTAAAACCATGACCCCATGCTAACAATGTAAAACAAAAGGAAGAAAAAAGTGGGATTAGAAAAAATAACGTTAAAAGTCAACAGGAAATGCAGCTTTCACAGAACACAGTAAACCCAAAAACACGCAAAACGACAAGTAACACGTGTGTTAAAGGATGAAACTGTATCTATAAAACTCATACAATCTCTGTGGGATGTAAAAATAACAATATTGATTGGATAACTTTTTACGGCACAAACAACAATGTGATAATAAAAATAAGTATAAAAGTCGAACAGGAAATGCAACTTTCACAGTACACAGTAAACCCCAAAACACGCAAAACGGCAAGTAACACATGTGTTAAAGGATGAAACCAGATCTTTGAAAGTCATACTAGAGCACACGGTACTAGGTTCCCTGTGTACAAGAAGTAAATGAAGTATTTTGTCTATGGCGGCCATCATACACGACACATTGACCTATTGGAAAAACTTTCACCTAAGGACCATCCAAGTGAAGTTTGGTCAAAATTGACCAAGCGGTTTCTGAGAAAACGATTTTTTAAAGATCTTCCCTATATAACTCTTAGTAAAACTTTGACCGCCGGGTTGGGACGGATATGACCCCAAGGTCACCACTTGAACAGGGTCAAACTTGGTAGAGGACCATAAGCTTATAGCAAATGCAAAATATTAAACCTCTGGCTCTTGTAGTTTCAGAGAAGAAGAATTTTCTAAAAGGTTTTCCCTATGTAAAACATGTCACCTCTGGGTCGGAGCCAAATCTGACCCCAGGGTCACCATTTGAACAAAAATGGTAGATGATCATAAGCGTATAGTAAATGCGAAATATTAATTCTCTAGCTCATAGAAGAAGATGTTCCCTATATAAAAGAATATGAGAGTGGACCTTTTGAAAAGGCCGAACACGATAAATATGAAATATTACAGTCTCGGCTTGATTGAGACGGTAGTGAACTATGCTTGCTATCGTTCACGCCCACTAGCCCCGGGTTGAGCAGAACTCAATATTCATAAAATCGATAGTACATAATTTTAACCACCCCGAAGATGGCATGCATATGGCGGTGGACATGCTCCTTTTAATGTCATAAGTCCATGTCCAGCGGCGTATGGTCCCAGTATCTAACAAAATTCTATGCTCCAAAGAGCGAAATAAACAAAATGGAATTTAGTTTGGAGCATTATTATACATCAATCATGCAAATAGCATTCAACCACAAAACACAGAAACAAACACGCAAACAGACAAACTAGAAGGCAAAAGTAATAATAAATGCAAACGACATCATAAGCACAAAAGGGTTGACACTAGGAACGGTCAGTGGCAAAGTAGGCCACTGGGGGATTAAACCGGTTCTAGGGAACCATTCAACTCGTTGATTCTCTAGAATCTTGACTAGTAAGATTAAAACCCAACACACACCTGACAATTCCCTCCATGTAGATGACTTAGTAATTTCATCTGGAGTCCGCACACCGTTTATTGTATTAACCTCATAACCGCCAAAACCCGTGTTGCTCGCATCGCTATACACTATTTTCGAGCACAGACTTGACCTCTCTAACTTTCTGAAATTCACCAATGTTAAATTACGTTCCCAAAAACGCACTTGCTGAAAGTTTAATATGATATTCGATATTCGACACGCTATCTATAACAATACCCATTGAAATGATTTGTCCGACAAAGCCAGCAACCATTCTTACTGAAACCCGCGAGTTAGACTTTAAAATGAGTTCCTTTAAAATACGCTTGGTTTTCTCAATTCTACTCTGTGGAATGCAAATCGTATATTCCACAGAAGTCAGAATGGCACCGAGCCACTGCAGAACTTGAACCGGGACCCATAGAGATTTATCTGTTATAGGTATGAAACCCGATCCAAGCAGATCTTGTTTAATCTCTTTAGATATAATCTGAGTTCAAGCCTGATCTTTCCCACACCGAAACCAATCATCAAGAAACATAATCACCCGTTTACCTTCACTTCTCCACTTAACAACTGAAATTCGCGTCAATTTGCTAAAAATATACGGAACTGAAGATAAAACACGGTATCACAAACATTTGTAATAGCATACCTCTCCATCACTGTTTGGCCAAGAGAAACCTGAATAGCCTGTGTGTGGTAAACACATATCTATGAAATGATAAGCTGAATGAATATCAAACTTAATCATCCAGACATCTTTCTCCATATAAGTCAAAGAAATATAAAAAGATCGGACAGGGAAAGTAGCATTCACGGAGGACAGTAAACCACAAAACACAGAAACAAACACGCAAACAAGAAGGCAAAAGCAATAATAAATGCAAACGACATCACAAACACAAAAAGGGTTGACAATAGGGCTACCGCCTTGGAACGGTCAGTGGCAAAGTAGGCCACCGGGGGTTTAAACCGGTTCTAGGGTGCACCAAACCTCACACTTACCCTACTGTCATCCCATTAAAACAGGACAGTGTAAATAAAGAAATCCCCGCCATGATCTAATCTCTAACCAACAAGGCAGCATCAATAGGCAATATAAGTAAAACACAAATATGCTCGTGTAAATATAATACAAAAAAACAATAGCCTAGAAAGCCACAATGAAGGTACTCAATGACTTTGCAGAAGCCAGAGCAGTAAGAGAATAAACCATTAAAGGCACGACAAGAAAGATCATGGACAAACATCAAACGCCACCGTCCCAATGGGCTTTAGGTAGGCGTCATCATAGGGTCCACAGCCTGTCCGGTCATCGTACAATTAAAGAGGAAAGCATAGTGGCGAACTGTAAAAGGGTCCACCACCAAGCATGCAGTACGTTGCAAAATGATAGGGTCATAACCTCTTTTGATAAACTTATTAACACGTTTAACAAAGATAGTATGAAAGTGATCATGACCTAGAATCTTACGAAGTTTATAAATCACATCACCATAGAAGTCAGGTTGTGATAGTCCTTGTCGCAGAAGAGTCCTTAAATTACTTTTATATTTGGAAAGAAGATCAGGGTTACGATAATAAAATTTTGCAAAGGTTTTGCCAGTCTCAGATCTTCGTACTAAATAGACTGTTTCCAAATATGTTTATTAACGGATCTTAAGTCTAAGATCAAACGTTTTTTCTCATTATTTTGAATCGAAACAGATAACGGGTTGACAACAGTAGGTATTTGTTCACATTTCTGAATTAAACCTCACTCCAGTAAATCAGTAATAGCTTGATAAACAAAACAACTACCATTCAAAGCAGACTTGTTTTTTTTTGCAAAACACATTTATCAGGTAAAGAATGAAATGGAATTTTATATCCTTGTAATATTGTCTCTAAAATAAATTTATTTGCACCAATATTTTTCCAAAACCCAATGTGTTTTCTTAAACATTTTTAACAATTATGTCTCTCTGTCCTTGTTCGTATTCATAGTAAACCTGTCTTTATCGAAAGTTTATATTCTAAAAATAGAATACTTACTCGGGTTTTCCCCAGTACAGGCCGTCTCACTTTTTGGCGGGTTGTTAAGGTTGTTGCGCACTTCTTGACTGGCCTCTACACATGCGAAGGTAGGTTGCTCCTAGCCACGAAAAGAACTCTGTCGGGGACCATAAGGTTGCGGAAAGGGAGCCTGTTGTTGCAGACTACCTGATGCGTAGGGCATTCCTCTTCACTGGCGAGACGGCAAAGAAGCGTTATTGTTCATACTAACAACAGTAGCTAATGGTTTGCTAAGCTTCTGCTTATGTTTAGTGTGGCTCTTACTCTTCCGAACCGCTCTGGCTTCCGCCTTAGATATGCGTGACTCGTCTTCGGAATTACTCGCAAGAGGGTTGTTTTCATACTGTCTGACGGTTTTCCAGCCGCCCTCTGAGATGTCGAATATACGAATGTGTTTATTTCGCACCTTTAACTTTTGCCGACCTCCTGGAGGATTTCTCTGGCGTAGTTGGCCTTCTAGTCTCAATCACCCACAGACCTTGCTTTATAATTGTCCGCCAACGCGGTATTGAAATCGAACTGCATCTTGTTCCCTTCGCACCTCCACTTCAAATCCTGTTCCTTCTTGAGATTTTCTACCTAGGATGCCACTGTCAGGGAATTGCCACGAACTTCCTCCTTTAGTGAATTTAAATCTGCCCTCTGTTCTCACACTTCTACTAATAACTCTCTGAAGCTATTGTTTATATCGACCGCAGATAAACTATCATTGTCCGCAATAGATTTTTCCATAATTTACCAGCACAAAAATACACGTCCAGTTATCAGTCAACCCTAAGCTGAATGTTTTAAACCGCGCTAAAATGCACGAGAATCTCATGATAATCTCGAGCAATTACACGGCGACACCCGACGGAGCTAAATTACTAAGGCAAATCAATTTTCATCTAATTTTCTACGATCAAACGAACAAAATTAAAGATATCTTCACAATTCCGATGAGTTCAACTTCTGTATTAACGTGCAAAGGTTCACAATAACACGCCCGGAAAGATTTGCTCCACAATCCACAATAAGACAGAGACAAATTAGCGAAAGTCATTTCCGGGGAGAAGAGATTGCGCGTTTTTTGTCAGCAAAAGGAACTCATTTTCTAAGTAAATTCGTGGCGCATACACATACAGTGACACATATTCCACTGCTGAATGCGTTTCGGGTGGAGAAAAGATAATAAAATCTACAAAAAATATATTGTCATGACACATTTACGTCCGAATCGCCAGTGTCCAAGTATGATGTTTCTGGAATTTAGCAGGCGTGCGCAACTTTGTCGTTCATTCAAACCCCGGCTCATTCATTTACTCCTCGAGAAATCTGATCACAAATCATCACATTAAACTTCTACCTTCAACATAAGTGCAGATGCAATTTATGGGCCTTATTCGAGTCATGTTACCAATACTTCCTGAATGCTAAAAGGTGCCAAATACAAATGTAGCAATTATAAACCTCAGTTAACCAAAACACAACACGCACAGAAACAAACAATAATTACAAAGATGAATGAATACAAAGCAAGATATGACATCACAGACATAAAATGGTTGAAAAGAGGGCTACCGCCTTGAAACGGTCTGTAGCAAGAAAATGCCGCTGGGGTTTTCAACCAGGCTCTAGGATGCACCAAACGTCACTCTTCATCTGTTGTCATCCTAATAAAACAAGGCGATGTAAAGAAAACTATCCCCAACAGGTTATAGTCTCTAGCAAACAAGGCACCATTAATAGGCAATATAAGTATAACACATAAAATGATATATAGGGTCCTATAGAAACCACAGCGTCCGAACGCAATGGCACCGTAGGTCCGCACTGTACTGCAAACATGGACTTGAAACTACAATGAAAGAGACAAAAAACAACAGAAAGGGTGGTGAAGACAGGGTTACCGACTTGGAACGGTCAGAAGGAAATAAGACCTACTGGTTAGCATAAATGAACATGTATAAATGAATATCATAACACAAGCCTAGAAAACCACAAAGCAAATACCCAATGACTTGGCAGAATCCAGAGCAACAAAAGAACACAGATCCGATCAAGACATGCATTATAATCCATAACTGAAGGCAATCTATACGTCGGACCTTTAAAAATGTGTGATTTGTGGAGAAACTGCACCAGTTATGGACAGGATAGAAGTTTGAGCCGCTATAATTTACACTTTGAAAATATGAAATTGTATTCTACATGAAGTATAACCATGCCTTCACGGATACACATTTCCCGATTTCTGAAAAAATCGCTGTTATTCTTGAAGATTTAAAAATAAACCATACTCACTTTTGCTGACAAAAATCGCGTTTCGCTTAGGGCTTTTTCTATTTAAAGACCCAACATCCGATCAGACCTTCGGATGTAAATTAACTCTGCTGTGTGTGTGTTTTATCAGTGAGTGGCAATACCGTGTTAGTTAAAAATAGATTGTGGGGATTGCAGCCGACAGAAAACACATTGTTTACCTGTTGTTTGTTAGTAATTCCCATGAGTTTTAAACAGATACGACATAATTTTCTCTTCCAAGTGATTAAATACATGTAGACTTGTATGTCTCATACACTAAAAATGTACACAATGACTGTATTTATAATATTCAGTAGTTTTATTTTTCTAAAACATAGTCCACATAATTCAGCCAAATTGATCTACACCAATGGAAGTTTTTCGTTTGAGCACTTTTATTTTTATTTTTTTCCTTGACAAATTGTCATCCATTAGTATATGTTTAATGAATGTGTAATCTGTATACAGCAATACTGTTCCACAAATACCAGACATAATCAGTATATATATGTCAACACCTGTGATAAGGTTGCATTGTAAGGATCATGTTCTACTGGCCCAATTAGCCTGTATCATAATTGGACAATTCCATTACAAGTAAGGTAGAGGATCCATTTCTGCACTTTTATTTTCCCATTTGTTTTATTCATTTCTCATCATACATTCTAAACAAACATATGCTTAATCTAATTACTCGCATGTCATCTCTAAATATGTTTATTTTATGTTATTTAAACGCTCTAAATAAGAAAAGAAATAGTTGATTAACCTATATAAATTGAACTCCACCATACTGTTCTTGGCGGCATTTTGGCATTTCAATAAAATGCGGTGAAGTGATATGTTTTAGAGATTGGTGAAAACGTGTTATATTTTTATTTTGTGTGTGATGGATACATCCAAAATATTTGTGTTATCATTATTAGTTAACGAAGAGCAAAATCTTACAGCTGAAGCTCTTTTCAATGATTACAATTGGAATTTTATTGAAATAAACAAATCACCAGAAGAACAACAAAATAATGACAATGTGTAACATGAGCCACCAATTAATTCAATTCAAGAAACCAGGAACATGATGCTCAAGTTTTATCAATTAACGATGTTACAGAAACAGATTTGATGACAAATGTAGATGATTCTTTTGATTACACATGAACAATCATGGCTTGGAAGTGGGTCAAGACCACATGCCAAAAATAAAATTTAAAGAAGGGTAAGATCGAGAAATGTTGGTCAATGCTCGACAGAAGAAATGTTTGGTGCAAAACTAAGTAACTTGTTTAATGAAAAGGGACCACGTATATGAGTGTTGTTAGAATTCAAAGAGAGATAATGCCAGAATGTGTATTTAACTTAGTAAGTTCTCGCTATCCTAACCTACCAGAAGAGCCGTATACCGGTCAGTGTTGGTAATACAACACAATTGTGATATAATTTTAATATATGTACTGTTGCACAGATTATTCAATAAAAGGATATGTGTATACATCAGTATTTGAGCAACAAAACACAAACAGTATAATACTAAAATTGTTAAAATGATGCATACTTCGACTGGTGGAAACATTAGTAAATGTTTAGAAATACGGATATAAAATGCTGCAACACAAATGTACATGTATTTGGAGAATTTCACAAATTAAAAACTTCCAAAGTAAGTGCTAAGCATGTTTATTATACACATTTTACTAACCTGTACAGCAATAACATACTACCATGTGTTTCTTGTTCATTTGTTTACAAACAGTGGAGTCACATGATCTCATGAATACTTAGCTCCTCCCATAAATTTGAAATTTGAAATTTTGGTTTGATGATTTTATTTAATTATGAAAATCAGAAATAACCATATAACACTGTTTTCATAATAATGAAAGGAAATCAATTAAACTTCAAGCATATATTTTTTGAAAGATAACTATAACTGTTTTTTATGAGTTTTTAAAGAAAAAGTGTCCCTGACATGAAACATGTTCAAATATACAAGGGAAACCACCCCCAGCCATTACCTCCCTTATATACCCCAGTTGGGTCTTTAAGTAAAAAATGAATGAATGAATGGCATTTTACGGCACGTCGACATATAAATAGGTCATATTGTGCGCAAAAATTTATGAAAAATGAAGTATTAATTAACAATTAATGTAAATATATAAAGATAAAACAATTAAAAAATAAGGGATGGTCAGGTGTAATATAAACTATGTATGTAAATCAACAAATGCCCGTCAACGGGTATATAAACAAGTAAATATATATAAGAACACATTACAATGATTTATATAGTCTTATCTCTTTCAGGAAATCTAAAACAAGACTAAAATCTACAGTATCAAATAACTCTTTCATAGTATTAACATTGTAGTACCTTTGACGCATAGGATCAAAGTCTACACATTCCAATAAGATGTGTTTGACCGTTAACGGTGCAAAGCAGGGTATACATTCTGGTAATTGCTCACCTTGTAATAAATATGAATGAGTATAACATTTATGTCCTATCCTGTACCGGGCTATTAAGTAACAAAGTAAGGTATGAGCCATCGCAAACACATAACGGTCGGCAATACGCGTATCCGACTCATCTTTTCCGTTTAATTGTCCGCTGAGCAAGTTTTCTATTCGACTGGCACAATTTACTATTTGCACGACTTCACACAGTAAAGACACCATTGAAAACGACAACCAATCAAAATAATTCAAAGACGTGATTAAAGTTGCTCATCGGAAAAGGTCAGTCGAATACGCGTAGACAATTACTGTATTGGAACGGCAAAAGACGTTGATGGCGTTTATCAGAAAAGTGTCCACAAGAATATATACAAAGAAAAACGGAGGATCTAGAAGTTCAACAAAGCCACTGATCTTACAGTACACGTTAAACTTCTTTTTTTATTACAAAATAGATCCTAACGAGATAATCGGTCAATGGGTATTCAGTGTTGAAAGCTTTTCCTCACAGTATCATGCATACTGGTAAGTGCTCTTACACGTATCTATGTTTGGTTCTTAAAGTCTATATATGTATATTCTCATTACAAAGTCTATATATGTATATTCTCATTACAAAGTCTATATATGTATATTCTCATTACAAAGTCTTTAAGCGTCAAACTATCTTCCCATATGACATTATATCGCGAAAGCCTGTATTTAATTGTGGAAAATATATTATTTTGCTACATTAATATATATATATATTAGAAAAACTATAGTCGGCATTTGTATTTGACTGTTTCCATACTGTCATATTGTTGGGGTTTTTTGGTTAAAATTCTCTTAAACTCAACGTTTAACAGAAGTTTGTTAAGAAAATTCTGTTATTTTTTTTTATTTGTTACAAATTGTTAATAATATTCTTACAATTCAGTTTCACATTAACACAATTCTGTTGAGATTGTTTGTTTACAAATTCAAATGTAAACATGCTGAGGTATCAGCGGAAAAGTAATCATTGGTAACTTAAAAGAAAATTGCCCTTAACTTTGTAAACTAATTAAGCTTGAAATAGTGCATAACATTTCAGCCATATTGAGCAATAAAAGTAGAATAATCATGGACAAGTATTATTTGTTCAAAGAAAGTGAAATGATATAAAAAGAGTAGAACAATCTGAAAGAAAATAAATATATGTAACCAAACAGTTTTCTAAGAAGGTAACTGACAAGAGGAGACAACTCCTTCTCCTTCAAAAAAAGGCAAGGAACGAAAACAATAATAATGGTTAGCATATGACACTGTGTTTACTGATGGAGTTTAAACAGTTAAAATGGATAAATAGAGGTGTGAAGAGGACAACATAAAATGCATGATCATGAACGATTTAACTATTTCGAAAACCAGGAAAATGATAGAACCGATGAATGCTCCCCGGCATGTGTCCTAAACTTATCATATGGCCTTGTATCAGCTAGCAGTATTCAATTTGCAGTCCCATTAATTGAGTAGTTTTTGACTTATGCTCCGGACAAGAATTACAAGTAAAGAATTACAAAGGGTAATAACTATAATTTGAATGAAGATTGGTTGTATATCTCTGCACTTTCACTCATTGCCCTTAATCGCAGTGTGGAGTTTCATTGCAGTCCCATTAGTAGTTTTTAGTTATGCTACGGACATAAATCATAAGTATAACATTCCAAAGGGCAATAATTATATTTTGAATTAAGATAGAGTTATAGTTTTGTTCTCTACACTTCCTCTCATTACCCGTTAGAAGTCAAAGTCCAGTGAGGGGTTGTTGATGTTGAGTTATGCTCCATACAAGAATTGTAAGTATAAAATTACAAAGGGGAATATTTCATTCTAATTCGAATGAAGACCTAATTGCGGTTCTTGCACTTTGCACTACCTCTCCATGCCCTCTATCATTGTGTGAAGTTTCATTGCAGTATCATAAGTGGTTTTGAACTTATGCTCTGAAAACGAATTCTAAGTATAAAATTAAAAAGGGCAATAACTCTAACTTGAATGAAGACAGCGTTACTGCTCTTAAGCTATGCACTTCCTCTCATTGCCCTCTATATTGTATGAAGATTTATTGCAATCCCTTCAGTAGATTTGAAGTTAAGATCCGGCCAAAGATTATAGGTATACAATTACAAAGGTCAATAACTCTATTTTGAATTAAGATAGAGTTATGGTTTTGTGCTCTACACGTCCTCTCATTGCGCTTTATCATTGTGTGAGGTTTTCATTAAAGTCCCATGAATGGTTGTTGAGTTATGTATATATATACTTATATATATACAAATTACACACAGATCCAATAGCTAATTTTGAATCCAAATTAATCAAAGAACTATGCAGTAGTATGGGAATCATGAAGACTAGAACAACATCGTACCAGCTTATGAGCAATGGCTCTACAGAGAGATGGAATAGAACACTACTAAGCATGCTGGGAGCACTGGAGCCAGCAAAGAAGGCAGATTGAAAAAGCAATATTCCATCATTAGTCTAGACAACAGACATCACCATTTGAAGAAAAAGTTCGGTCGAAAACCCAAACTACCTATAGATACAGAATTTGAAACATCAGACATAGAATATAATAGAATCTAGTAAAACAACAAGGTAATACATAAGGGAACTGAAGGATCGTCTGAAAGTTACGCATAGTTTAGCAAAACAACAAGTAGACTAAGCGAGACTGAAACAGAAGAAGCAATATGACAGAGAGGTGACAGCATCAAAGGTATCGGTGAGTGACTGAGGATTAGTGAACATTTTATCACACGAAGGGAGTAAGATAATATTGACAACAGCAGTAGAACGGATTCTGCACAGGAATCACTACCATTGACAACAGCCGACAACGACGAAGACGTGAAGGAAATAGAGTTACAGAGACCTATAACAAAGCACAGAAAGACAATAAGAAAGGATGCATCCGGGAGAAATGGTATTAACATTTTAGAACCTAAAGAAATAGTAGTGGAGGATACGCAGAAAGAATTGAAAGGTAACGTCACAGAGCGGGAATTGTCAGATGAGTCAGGTTATGAGTATGCTATACACGTATACACAGATGGGGACATCCATAGACCTGAGGTTAGAACTAGTTAGAAAGCGAACAAGTCGAAGTAGGAATACACAGAGGTCTAGAAGGTTATAGAGACAAAACAGTGGCAGATGTTAGAATGGTGTAGAAGGTGAACAAGTAGAAGTAGGAATATATAGATGTATAGACGTTGCTAGAGGCGAAACAGTGATATAAGTGAAAAGTGTTGAACGACAAGGTAGTCAAATGAAATACAAATGAAGAAACAATTCAGACAGAAGTTATAGAACAAGAAAATTTGGAACATTAAAGCAAGGTGATGTTGAAACGAATGAACAACATGAAGCAGAAAGGGATAGAAGAGGTGAAGCAAGTGAAAAAGAAACACATCTGGAATATCAAGAACAAACGAAAGGTACAACAGATTTCGGAGAAGAGACAGAGAAAGTACAAGGACAGGAAGACATAATAAATATAGAGAGGATTGCTGAAGATGTAGAGAGCATGTGCAACTCCATGGCCTAAGATAAGACGTTCAAAAAGAACAATTAAAGCGCCAGCAATATATGACGACTACCAGATGTATCAAATTCAAGCAAAACCTCCAGACCATAGTGTACGTGCTGTTAACGTTTTAATGAACTCAGGCTTTTTAATGACATTGATACAGAACTGGTGCACAAATCGATTAACGCAGTTATGAAATAGGTGATTCAATTGAATGAAAACATGAAGTCTTTGTTTTAACACAAGTGCGGTAATAAATGCTTTTAGGACGTAATGTGTTTTAGAAGGCCAGTTGCTAGAAGATGTCTACGCTGTCATAGTATTGATTTGGAAAATTAGATATAAAAATCGAAAAGTAGCATTCAAGGACTACAGTCAACCACAATCACACACAGAAACAAAGAACAACTTTAAAGATGAATAAAAGGCCCAATAAGACTTGGAACGGTCAGTAGCAAAAAAAGCCGCTGGAGGTTTAAACCAGCTTCTAGAGTGCACCAAATTTGATACTGTCAACCCAATAAAACGGGACAGTGCAAATAACGAAATCCCCGTCATGAACTATTCTCTAACCAACAAGGCAGCATTAATAGACAATATAAGTAAAACACAAAGATGCTCGTTTATATATATAAAAAATAGCCTAGAAAGCCACAAAGAAGGTACTCAGTGACTTGTCAGAAGCCAGAGCAACAAGAGAAGAAACCGTTGAGGGCACGACAAGACAAGATTACAGACAAACATTAAACGTCACCGTCCTTTTGGGCTTTAGCATGACGTGATCATAGGGTCCACAGCCTGTCCGGTCATCGCACAATTGAAGAGAAAAACATAGTGGCGAACTGTAAATGGGTTCAACACCAAGCATGCAGTTCGTTGCAAAATGATAGGGTCATAACCTCTTTTGATAAACCTTTTAACAAGTTTAACAAATGATCATGACCTAAATCTTACGAAGTCCGTAAATCACGTCACCGTAGAAGTCAGATTGTGATAGTCCTTGTCGCAGAAGAGTTCTTAAATTAATCTTATATTTGGAAAGAAGATCAGTGTTACGATAATACAATTTTGAAAAGGTTTTACGAAGTTTATGGTAACGGTAGCCCTGATGGAGTAGCGTTTTAGTTATATAAAGATTACGAATATTAAAGTCCTCAACTAGATTACAAGCTCTAGAAAAACGCATAAGTTGAGACACATAGACCCCATAAGAAGTTGCTCGGGCAACATCCCCATCTAAATGGGGATACTTAACATTATCAAAATTAAAATCATCTCCCTTGTCATATACATCGCTAATTATTTCACCAATTTCAATGGAGAGATGTAAATCGAGAAAAGAAGCATTAGTTTCAGCAATATTAGCTTTGTTAAGTTGAAGTTGTTTAGGGTATATATTATTAACCATATTAGAAAAGAAAGGGTTGTCAATGTTCAATACCGAGAGTTGTCATTAAAGGCTTCAATAACATCTGCCTGGGTATCTAGTGAAAGACTCAACATGACATCTCTTTCGGAGCAATACAAAAACAAATCTGCGACAAGGGGTGCACAGTTCGTACCCATAGGGATACCAAATATTTGTCTATAAACGGTAGTTCCATACCTGATGAAAATATTATCTAATAGGACGATTAGTGCTTCACAAACTTCTTGGCAAGTCCACATAGTGTAATTGTCCAAAAACGCTTTAATATTATTACAGGCCAAAAATGTAGTTTTTTCTCTAGCGAAAGTTTTTCTAATAAGAGCAATAAGCTTGTCTTCGATAAGGTGATGTGGTAAGGTTGTATACCATCGTGAAAACCATTTTATGGAATATATATTAATAAATATTGCTTAGCATTTTTAAATCTTAGAATTACTTTAAACCCTGGTAAAGATTATTAATTCATTATTAATTTACTAACTTATGTAAGTACAAAAGTAGCTGTAAGGAATTTTATTTTTATTATTAAAAAAAATGTTTAGATATTTGGTTAAAGGTTTCATCTTCGTGTATCAGTTATTTGATGTTATCATTGCTAATACTTGCGATGGAAAATGTTTAAAAACCCACTTGAAGTGCATTATATTTATGTATGCATATATAACGATACACAATTATACTGTGCAAGGAAACAGGGAACCAGGAGACTAATCACCTTCCGATTTGGTGTCCATCGTATCATCTCGCATACAACCCAGTCCGGGATTCGAACCCGTGTCGCGTTGGTGTGAAGCGAGTGCGATATCAACACATTTAATTTGTTGGCCAACAGCTAAGCGGATGCTTGTTGATACGGATGTTTCAGATGGGTCATCTTATATTAAACAAAACAATTAAGACGAGCTCCGTCATGAAGCAGTTTTTTAAGGTGGATTAATAATAGTTTATGTTTATTAACAGGTATGCAACGAACAACGTTATTAGCGTACCCTACGTGTACCCTTGGTACGGTTACAGCGTATTAACTTGGAGCCCACTAACAATAGATGCCAATCAGTACATAACGGTAATAAAATAATACAAGATAACGCATGACATAATGTTATGTCCATAGAAGGACAGGTGAGTCAGTACATAACGGTAATCGAATATGACTATATAACTCAAAAGACAGTGTTATTTCCATGCAATGGGCCAGAGAAGGACAGGTGAGTCAGTAAAATAACTGTAATACATGCGACAATATATCACAATGACACAACGTTATGTCCATAGAAGGACAGTTGAGCCAGTACATAACAGTAATACATTATGACTATATAACACAATGCCACAATCTTATGTCCATGGAAGGACGGATGAGTCAGTACAAACAGTAACACAAAATGACTATATAACAATATGCCACAATCTTATGTCCATGGAAGGACAGGTGAGCCAGTATATAACAGTAATACAATACGACTATATAACACAATGCCACACTCTTATGTCCATAGAAAGACGGGTGAGCCAGTACATAACAGTAATACAATACGACTATATAACACAATGTCACAATAAGGACAGGTGAGCCAGTACATAACAGTAATAGAAGGACATGTGAGCCAGTACATAACAGTAAAACAATATGACTATATAACACAATGCCACAATATTATGTTCATGGAAGGACAGGTGAGCCAGTATATAACACTAATAAAATAGGACTATATAAAAAAACGACTATATACCACAATGACACTATTGTATTTCTAGACAGAGGAGACATAGTAAACTACTTCTTAGATCTCTGGTGTAGACAATGAGTAGATCGCTGGTTCTCTGGTGTAGACAAAGAGTGTGCAAATCAGTATATACTGGTAATACACTATGATAACATATAACACAATTGCAATGTTGTATTTCTATACAGTGGGCCAAAACACAGACACAAATTGGTACCCAACAGTTATATACACAATGGGCGAAAACAAACAACACACACAACATTTTTACATCAGTACCTGACAAGACAAATTCGAAATCTACTTTTTGACAATTTGAAAATATACGCATTGGCTAAACTAGTTCATGGGCGGAAGGACGTGACAAAGATGCGAAGAATACAATTTATATGCAATAAAGTGTTTATTTTGACAGGTTAAATTCGAAGAGAAGGTCATGGTGACCGCAATTGATATATACGAGACATTCCACGCTGGGGCAGTAAAGCAAATATCGGCGCTGATTCCAAATTCAGAAACAGGCAATGTGGATGTGTTCCCAATGTACACTGGCGTCGCTCACGATTTACAACAGTCCAGAATATTCTCACCAACACTCCTGGTATGTAGTAAGATGGCCACGGAGGATAACCCGTGTAATTCTGAATCCGAAGATTACGGGATCGTCATTGGGTACCTTCGGTGTGTCCTTATGCAAGACAATTTCCTTAGGATCGTCTATCTAACGAGAACTTTTAGAACGTTTTAAAGAACCACATGAATCTATTAGCTAGTAAAAGGAGGGTAGGGTTTCCAGATTCCTATGTAACCCTCCCGTCTCTCGGAGCGGCTTCCCGTCTCATGGAGCGGTTCATAATAACCTAAACAATGTGTTGATGAGCCGTTAAACATCAATTGTTTGTCTATGTTTGAAAGGCTAGGATTTCACACGGAATGGAAACGTGTGCACCCAGAACGTTAACACTTTTTAAGCGGACCTAGGAGCTGAAGTTTTTATGGGAGTGCTGAATGTTTGTGGAGTAGGGGTGGGTGAGTGGAGGGTGGGGGTATGAGAGTGGAGTGGGTGACGGGGTGAGGAACAAACTCCAATATTGTAGTATTTATCAACCATAACAATATCACCTATGTTTATTATTTCTCAGTATAATTTTGACTTTAAACATGTTTAAGTGTTGCATATAATAAATATAACAGGTAATACAAATGCCCGTCAAACAAGTAAATATATATAAGAACACATCATAATGATTTATATAGTCGGATTTCTTTTAGGAAATCTAAAACAAGACTAAAATCTATAGTATCAAATGACTCTTTCATAGTATTAACATTGTAGTACCTGTGACGCATCGGATCAAAGTCTACACATTTCAACAAGATATATTTGACCGTTAACGGTGCACAGCAGGGTATATATTCTGGTAATTGCTCAGCTTGTAATAAATATGATTGAGTATAACGTGTATGCCCTATCCTGCACCGGGCTAGGACAACTTCTTCTCGATGAATGGATCTACTAGAAGAACACCATTCTCCAAGTAACGGCTTAATTAAATGGAGTTTATTGTTAACTGACAAATCCCAAGCGGCTTGCCAAGAGTTACGAATAAATGAGTTAATACAACTTTTAAAATCAGTATCAGGTAATTTGGCATTAGATATATGTAAACCAAATGCAGCTTTAGCAGCACTATCAGCTCTATCATTACCACGTATTCCTACATGGCTTGGAAGCCAGCAGAAAATAATAACATTATCAACTATAAGATAATTGTACTTTTCTAAAAGTTGAAGCACAACTGGTTTATCATGTTTCATATTACCCAGTGCTTGAAGCGATGAAAGGTAATCAGAAAATATTACAAAATGGTCATCATCAGATTCCTGAATATAATTTAAGGCAAGTTCAATTGCCTTAAGTTCAGCTGAAAAGATAGAGGCATTGACAGACAGGCGGCTCTTTATGCTATGTTTGTGAATAACAGCTGCTGCAACTACCTTATCTCCATCTTTAGAACCATCTGTGTATATATATTGAAAGTTACTGTATTTCGATTTAATTTCATTAAATTTGCTTGAAAGACAGTAGGGTATGTACTGGATTTGTTACCATTACAAAGATCAAAAATTATTGTTGGTGTTTCCAAAGTCCACGTTGGAATTTGTGGTGTTTTGTACTTTGCTATCAAATTTAGGTAGAGTTCAGAATCTCTTAATTTTGGTTCAATACGAAGACCAAAAGGTCGAATGACCTTCGGTTTTCGATCAAAAAGATGTTCATAATTAGGATTAAAAACATTATCGAAAGTTGGGTTTGAACGGCTAGATTTTAATTCAATGACATATTGTAGGGCTAATTTGTCCCGACTATGAGACAGTGATGGTTCATTAGTTTCAATATATCGACTTTCGGCTGGTGATGTACGAAAGGCACCTAAGGCGAGTCGTAATCCTTGATTATGTTTAGGATCGAGCATCTGCAAGTATGACTTGCGAGTCTTTCCATATACTATTGAGCCGTAGTCCAACTTGGATCTGATAAGAGATCTATTTTGTGTTTGCAACAACTTTAAGTAAATTACGAGCTTTAAGGCACTTGGCCTTCAAGTATTTAAGGTGTGGTATAAACGTCAATTTACGGTCGAAAATAAGACCAAGGAATTTTGTCTCATCCACTACCGGTATTGGTGACCAATCCAGTGTTAGATGAGTGTCTTCATGATGTTTACGTAGTTGACAAAAATGCATACAATTAGTTTTAGATTTAGAAAATTTAAAACCATTTTCATCCGACCAGGTCTGAGGTTTATTCAGACATTGTTAAGTTGTCTCTCAATAGTGTTCATGTTTTTTGCACGATAATATATAACAAAGTCGTCAACATATAGAGAGCAATCCACACCAGGATTGATGCATTTGACTATAGTTAATTTTTATATTAAAAAGGGTGACAGAGAGTATGCTGCCCTTTAGCACACCCATCTCCTGTTCATGAATGTCAGAGAGGGTCGAACCTATTCGGACACGAAACTGTCTATCATCTAAGAAATTCTCTATAAATATTGGTAATCGGCCTCTAAGACCAAGGTCATACAGATCATTCATGAAACCGTAATTCCATGCAGTATCATAAGCTTTCACCAAGTCAAAAAATACAGCGACTAGATGTTCTTTCTTTACGAAAGCTTCCCTAATAAATGATTCAAATCGAATGAGATTGTCTGTTGTGCCTCGTTGGCGTCGGAATCCACTTTGATACCCTGTTATCAGCTTGTTGGATTCCAGGTACCAAACGAGTCTCTCATTAATCATTCGTTCCATGGTTTTACATATACAACTCAAAGCAATAGGGCGATAATTTATTGGGTCCGTATGATCCTTTCTAGGTTTGGGGACTGGAATAACGATTGCTTCCCGCCAAGAATCGGGGAAGTTTCCGGTTACCCAAACCTTATTAAATATATCAAGCAGTGTAGAGAGACAGGTTTCAGGTAAATGTTTTAATAATTGATAATGTATATCATCAGGACCAGCTGATGTATCATGAGCCTTTTTAAGGGATTCTCGAAGTTCTTTGAGAGTGAACAGTTTATTGCATTTCTTCAATTTTTCAGACTTGAAATTCAGCTTCTTCTGTTCTTTTAGCTTCTCATTTTTTAGAAAGTTTGGTTGACAATTTTCAGAAGAAGAGCTTTTAGAAAAAGTTTTTGCCAAAGTGTTTGTAATATATTTGACGGATGAAATATCATCATTATCAGTTTTAAGATGATTTACATAACTAGAATTACCTTTACCGTTTATTTTCCTGACCATGCTTCACGTCTTCTTAAGAGATGAGCGAGAGTTCAGCCTAGAGACATAAGATCTCCAGTATTTCCTCTTGCTATTCTTAATTGTACGACGGGCTTTCGCACGAAAAACTCTAAAAGTATCTAAATTATTTTGAGTTGGCCGCAAATTAGAAGCATTCAATGCAGCTTTACGATCGCTGACTGCCTTTTTGCAGTAATCATCGTACCATGGTTTATGTGGGCGTTTTGGATTCGCCGAGGTTTTTGGATTAGTTTGATCCGCTATATCATGAAGGGTTTTGGTAAAAAGAGCAGTTGCGTCTTCGACATCCTCGAAGACGGAAGGCTTTAATTGTTCCTCACAAAGAGATTGAAACGTATCCCTAGTGTACTCTGTACGATATAAATTCAATTCATTCACGGTACCTACACAAAAAGAATATAATTATAAAAATAGATATAAAAATCAAACAGGAAAAGTAGCATTCAAGGGCGACAGTCAACCAGAAACACACAAAGAAACAAAGAACAATTATATATAAAAATGAATAAAATGCACGATAAGACATCACAAACACACAAGCCCTATTGGCTACCGCCTTGGAACGGTCAGTGGCACAGAAAGGCCCAGGTTACACTTTCTAACAAACAATGCAGCAGTAATAGGCAATATTAGTAAAACACATAAATGATCATGAATATATAATATAAAAAACAAAGTAAGTACTCAGTGACTTGGCAGAAGTCAGAGCAACAAGAGAACAAACCGTTAAGTGTACAAGACAAGATTAAAGACAAACATCAAACGCTGCCGTCCTATAAGGATTCTATATAGAGAATATTATGTCAGTGTCTTTTACTATCAAGTTTATTAGGCGAGGCTTAGAAAACGAAGAATGGTGAGGAGCCAATATACTTCATGTAAAAGGCACCGACATAAATTCTATTTATCATGTAGATTATCCACATTTGCTGAATGAATTATTATTATAATACCTATTTCTCAGAATGTTACGCTTATCGAGGACGCCGCAATGTTGTTGTTTGTTGTTTGTTTTATGACGTCAGGCAACGTTACGTGCATAACGTCATATTACGTACAATAGACGCCGAGGGATTCCGCATTGATTTGTTTTATTGGTCAGTGCCTAATAAAGAAAAATGTATTAGGTCACCCTTCTATTAGGTAGAAAAATGCATATCTGCATGATAAAAAGATTTAGGTAGCTTTACTTTAACTTTAGTTTTACTCAACTGACATGTATCAGCAATGTTGAGACTCTGAGAACATGACCTTATTTGAGTGTATATCAAGCGCTGTTGACTGACTCGATATTCACCCATGTTCATTTAATTAGGCCATTCTTCTAGTATATAAAACACATGTTAAACTAGCTAATCGTCATCAAGCACATCTAAGTATGTGTTTTCCTTTGTCTTACAGGATATCGGTGTGGCGGCGGATACCATTCGGATAGACATTGATTGTACTGCAGCAGGCGACTATGTGCAACTTGATGCCGTAAAGCTACACGGAAGACGTGCCGTTGTCTCAGGTGAGAAATCTGTCGGACAGACTGGTGAATTACCTTTAGCCTTCTTATCACAATATCGTATGCTTTTGGAACAGATAAACGAGTACATGAAGACATATTTTGTCACATATTATGACTTGATGCACTCGTTCTTTTGTCAACAAAATATCACTTGATGCACTCGTTCTTTTGTCAACAAAATATCACTTGATGCACTCGTTCTTTTGTCAACAAAATATCACTTGATGTACTCGTTCATAGTGTCAATAAATTATCACATGATGCACTCGTTCTTTTTTCAACAAAATATCACTTGATGTACTCGTTCATAGTGTCAACAAATTATTAATTGATGCACTCGTTCATTTGTCAACAAATAATCACTTGATGCACTCGTAATTATGACTAGATGCACTCGTTCATTTGTCAACAAAATAACAGTTGATGCACTCGTTCATTTGTCAACAAAATATCACTTGATGCACTCGTTCATTTGTCAACAAATAATCACTTGATGCACTCGTTTATTCATTAATGACATTATATTGTGATAGGATTGGGATAGAGTAAGGAAAATGTATGAGTTTAATGGTTGACCAATACATTTTTAAACATGGATTATATCCGATAGTTACGCCTTTTGATAAAACCTGAACATACATACACAGTAATAGGTTTTAGGCATTTTCGAAAGTAATGCATTTGTAAAAGAGTACTTTTTAATAACGATGACACATTCCATTAAACACACGCATTTTAAATTTCAGATGGCTGATTTTGGCAATGAAACCGACGAAATAGAAGTTCTGTATAGATAATAACAGCATCATAGTTTATCTTAGACAAATACGTTTTGACCAGTTTTTATATATACAAGTATCGCTCTTTTCCTTTTTTTCATAACCATCGTGTCGACTAGATTTTCATTTCGACAAGCATTTATAGACCATGTGTCGCAGCCAATGTATTTTTGCATTTATTCTATACCTATTAATAATCTATACCTTTCATTTCTGACAATAAAATACAAAAACAAACCTGTATTGCTGTTATAGAGTTTTCCGATTCTGATCACTATTCTGCTAAAAATTGATAACGACCTCGTACGTCATGTGACGTCGTTGCCTATACCAGGGTGGCTCTGCCATGTCATGTTTGATCACGTACATGGCTTAGAAAGCCTCGGTTCGGGTAAGTTTATTGATCATTTCTTTGTAAAATTTAAATGGTTTTGGTTTAAATAAGCGCACATACCGCCACAAAATAATTATTCTCACACTTTCTGAAGTAACCCCAATAAGACTTTCCAAACTGATGCGACCTGATCGTTTCTGTCAGGTTGGAGCGTTTGATTTAGTCGTGGCATTAGCCATAATAAATTCACGTGGTATAGCCACCCTGTACCGGTATGCACAAAATAGTCAAATCACAACGCCCAAACGCAATGGCATCGTAGGTCCGCAATGTACTACAAACAAGAATCAATATTTAACTAACTATACAATGAAAAAGACAAAAATACAACATAAAGGGTTGTGAAGACAGGGTTACCGACTTGAAACGGCCAGTAGGCAATAAGGCCTGCAGGTTAGCTTGAATCGATTTTATGTGTACCTAATCCTCGTCCACATACTGAGAAACTAACAAAATGTTGTGAAGTTATATAAAATACAAAGTAAGAAACATCTCAGGATGTATCCAGAATTGTACTGAAAAACCACAACTGTTGCAACCAATCTAGGGTACGACAATAAAACCCGAGGGACAAAAGTTCATGCACCTACCTCCCTTGGTCGGAGTTTCAGTAGGTGCAATCGTAGAGTCCCAAGAGGTTGTCCGGTCATCGCACAAGAGAAAAGTGTATCTTAGTGCCTGACTGTAGAGGGGTCAATTACTAAGATCATTACAAGAATAAGTGTTCTGAAAGCTCTTGAGAATAAGTCATATCCCGAGGATCACACAAGGATGAAATATTTTGCATATCCACTCAAAGTGGACTACTAGCTTCCAGACACGGTACCCTAGTAATAGTCATATTGTTTCGAAAGAATACTATATTGTAGATGAGCTACAGCACTGAAGTTTTTTCAACAAATACGTTTTATAAATGCCGAATGTGATCTAAGCTAATCAGAGAAATACGCCGTCATTTTCCATAACCGGTTAACCGGTTGCATTTATTGGAAATTTACGAGTATGTCCAACTGTGGTTGATATATAGGCGTTTATCGGAATCTTATTAGATAGTTTAGTCACATAAAATACACAGTATGTGAATATATCAGCCTTAAATGTATTAACTATGTTTGTTTGTTTATGATGTGTTTGTAAAATGCGAGAAAACGGATGCATAATTGAAACCATTATATTTCCTCTTTAGGTACCTATTTCGAGCCTATTGTATTTAGGTGGGCGGGATGGGGGTGGGGGAGAGAATGAAGACTGGTATCTGTAAATCGCCGCTAGACATACAATTCCATGAACAAAAGGTGTTATTCAATTGTTTTTTATCGGATGATGAGGCCTTTCCAATAATTTTTTTATAGGGAAGCCAACATATTAAAACATTGCAGTCGGTTTTTCGTTAGCTCTGTTTTGGTTTTATTTTTGTTCTAAAACAATAAAATATCAACAAAGTGTTGTATTTAGTACAGCTTATGTGCTAATTTCTTGTTGTTTTCTCAGAAAAGTAAGATAATGTTCAATATATTAATACTATTGAATGAGACAACTTGACTCGGGTCTTTCAAAGGTGCTACAATGTTAATACTATGACTTATTTAATACTATAGATTTTAGTCTTGTTTTAGATTTCCTGAAGGAAGTCAGACTATATAAATCATTATAATATGTTCTTATATATATTAACTTCTTTATATACCCGTTTTCGGGCATTTTTTGATTTACATGTATACTTTATATTACTATCATATCATCCCTTATTTGTAAATAGTTTAATTTTATATATTTACATTAATTTTAAATTAATCCTTCATTTCTTCATCTTTCATCAGTTTGTGCGCATAATATTCCATTTTATTTATTTCGCTCTTCGGGACATAGTATTTTGTTATACCCACTGGACATGGGGGAGGAAAATCTCTATGTCTACCGCCATATGCATGCCATCTTCGGGATGGTTAAAATTATGTACCATTGATTTTATGAATATTGAATTCTGCTCAAACCCGGGGCTAGAGGGCGTGAGCGGTAGCTAGCATATTTCACTACCGTTCATGAACAGTCTCAGTCAAACCGAGACTGCAATATCCAAAGGTCCATTATCATACTCTTTTTTATACTGTTACCTATATAAATTCTCTCCCCCACAAATACAATAGGCTGGCGAATAATTGCGGTTACTTTTAGTTAGAATGAGAATCTGTACGGAAATGTTACTAAATACTAAATTAAAAGAGAAAATGTATAAATTGTCCAAACTGTCTCTAAAAATGGTATTGGGATAATGGATAAACGCACATTGATTGCTCATTATATCCCGTTGTTTATGACGAAGTAAGATATTCCTACCAGAAACAGTAACTATTAGTTAATCCTTGGGGCAATTATAAAAGAGTATGAAATGAGACATTTGGAAATCGCCAAACACGATAAATTCAAAAGATAATGCTGTCTCGGTTTGATTGAACACGTTCATGAACCGTAACGAATGCTTGCTACCGTTCACGCCGTCACGAAATGTTTAGCCCTCCCGAAGATGGTATGCATATGACGGTGAATATGGAACCTTCAGTGAGGTATTTTTTATACCATTCTATGGCCAGCGGCTTATGGTTTCAGTTTCTAACAAAATGCGTTGCCCTAAACGAGAAAAAAGGGCGAAATAAACAAAATGGGACAAGTTGGGAGCAGAGGTTATGAAGCCTGCGTATCACAAGTAAGAGTCAAATGACTTAATTAAAAAGAAGACAACATCTCCTAAGGGTGATTAGACAATCCTCAAAACCTTTAAAGGCTGGAGTAGTAGATGAACCACATATTTGAAATTAAAATAAGAAAAAAAGTAGTGGAGAATGCACCACCGATATCTGCATATAGGTATCGGACTCAGCGAATGACTAACATTTCTGATTGTAAGCACGGGGAGACGTTTTACCGCCGCCACACTTCACAGGCAAAACTACTGTGATATATATAAAAGAGTATGCAATGAGAAATTTGGATAAGATAGATTAACAGTTGTCGACTATAAACAGGCCAACACTGCAGACCACTCAAAATGACTTACCGGAAAAGATAAAGTGGCATCTATTTGTGAAACTAGCTTCATACTTAGTACTGTTTGCAAACCCAAATGCATTATTGGACGGAAGCAGTCGATCACTGAGACAGGAAGGAGACGCACAATTGGTAGCAATGTCATAAATTAAAAGAAAACATACAGTTAATGGGATCCTTCGGAAACAACGAACACAAAATAATGAAGCAGCTGTAATGGCTTTATCAAGTCTGTTCGGGAGAGGTAATATGTATTGGGTATTAGATTTGTGTATATGCACGAGTTTTTCCGCGAAATAATATTGTGCGACGTTAGGAGCGCAGTATGTATACGCGTCAGATCGAGTACATATACAAATATCCCAATACAAATCTAATACCCAATACATCTATACAAATATAATAAAATGTGTATTGCATACGCATTTGTAACCGAAAAACGAATAAATAGAATAAAAGCAATAGGTTTTAACATTTGGTTTCATCAAACTCATTTATTTGAAACAAAATACTGTCGTAAAATCTTCGGAGTTCAAAACAATGAAGCAAAATACTACTAGTATAATGTTTTCATCACATGACACTTCAACTGCATCATTTCGTAGAGAGTATGCAAAATGGTAGTTCCATTACAATAATTTTGCAACACGTCAATATGATCGCGTCTTTATAGGCTGATATTGACGTTTCATTTACATTGAAAGTAAACGCAAATTGAATAAAAGATGAAACACCTCCGCTAAAGCCATATAGCGACTGAGCTCGATGATCCCGAAGGATCAGTTAAATCTTAACCCGCTACACACATATAATGGACTGTTCTTTCTTTGAATTAAGACCATTCCATTTATGTGAAAAAGAGGTCTTTTGGGGGGTGGGGGGGGGTGGGGGGGGGGGGGGTGAATGACTGATCAACAGTCGGACATTGTAAACCCTGATCACCCTGAGTAACTCGCGCAGGCTGATCTGGGTTTACAATGGACGCAAAGGCTATTATATTCGTGCTAAGCGTGTTAAGGGTTAATAATATGACTAAATTATTACAGCATGTTTACAGTTCGTTCCACTGTGACAGAAATTGCCGGTTTAAAATTGCAACAATACAGTATTGGGCAACAAAAGTAGATACAAACATCGAACAGGAAAAGTAGCATTCAAGGACAACAGTCAATCACAAACAAACACAGAAACTTCAAATTTAAAGATGAATAAAAGGCAAAATAAGACATTACAAACAAATCCCCTTTTCAGTATTGATTGAAATCAGTATTTATTGACATTCACACTAGCGTTTGTTTAGTGCTGCGTGACGGCCGTAAAAAGTCATCCCGACTACCAACCAGTAGTGTTATTACTAAGCCCAATCTTTGTGACTTTAAAGTAGAATATCGCTTAAGCCGGTGCTAGGAGGCGTGAGAGGAGTTGCACTCTACATTAGCTCTCATGTACAGACTCAATAAAACCGAGTCTGCTACTTGTATATCGGGTTTGTGTTTTTTTGCTTTCAAAGGATTCCTTTTCAGTATTTATTGACTTTCACACTAGCGATTTTGTTTAGTGCTGTGTGGCGGCCGTAAAAAGTCGCCCCGACTACAGATCAGAAGTGTTATTACTTACTGATCCTTTGAGAGCATCAAGCCCAATTTGTGTGGCTTTAAAGTAGAATATCGCTTAAGCCGGTGCTAGGAGGCGTGAGAGGTGTTGCACTTTATATTAGCTCTCATGGACATACTCAACAAAACCGTGTTTACTACTTTTATCTCTTGTTTGTGTTTGTTGCTTTCAAAGGATCCCCCTTTCAGTAATTATTGACAATAGGGCTAATTGCAACGGTCAGTGGCAAAAAGAAATCCGCTGGTAAAGATATCCCCACCAGGTTATAATCTCTAATAAACAAGGCAGCATTAATAGGCAATATAAGTAAAACACATAAATGATCATGTATATATAATTAAAAAAATGCCTAGAAAGCCACAAAGTAAGTACTCAATGACTTGGCAGAAGCGAGAGCAACAAGAGAATAAACCGTTAAGGGTAAGACAAAAATGAGATTTAGGGTCCTATAGAAACCGCAGCGTCCAAACGCAATGGCATTGTACGGAGTAATATTTAATTAATTATACATTGAAAAAGATAATTTGTATAGAGGGTGGAGAGGTTACGAGTGTCTGACCAAAAAAGAGATTCCAGATTGCCTCGTGGTAGCGGCCTGACCAGTTAGCAAACTACGCACGGGGGATTTCCTTACCCCAGGGTTTTGCGTTTGTTGTTGTTCTTATGCATATTGTACACAAAGGTGGTACAATGTGTTTGTGATTGCTTATATCACCAACAACAGTTGATTACGGTTACTTACTACATAATCATGGACAGTATAGTATGGTTATTATATAGCCATGTATGATTGCTTTTGTGTTAAACCCGTCAATTAGTTTAACAGTTTTTAATGGTTGTCTGTGTATATTATGTATACACACTTTTTTTATGTAACACGTATGTTTTATACACACTATATTTGTGTCACGTGTGTTAATAGCCCAAGCACAGAAATCGTCTCTAATTTCACTCGGATAGACAATAATCCTAACTGCAAGAGCGCTTTCGGTCTATTGACCTTCTTCAGTTGCAACATGAAATCCTAAACGATTTCTATTTCATGTATAAGTTTTCTCATTTACTAATGTAATGAGGTTTTGCTTTATGATGGTACACTGTGATTGACCAAATAAGTACATATAGTTTATTTAATCTGTCCTAATAAGATTATAACACAGATTGAATACTTTATATATGTGCGGTTTGTATTGTAAATGATATTTCAAAGTGCAGTAGTACCGTAAGACATGTCGGGTTGATACCGAATATATTGTCTTTCAATGAAAATGCAGCAAGATGTATAGACACGACTGGGTTGATACCGTCTTAAATGTGTCTTAAAGATAGCATGTATTCCGAGGAATACAGTATTTGTAATTTACTTGTCGGGTTGATACCGAAATAAAATTTGGATACCTCCAAATGTGAGTAAATATGTTATAAAGACAAATAATATATATATATTAGCAAACTTAGACACGAATGTGTCATATAGTACATATTCCGAGGTCTCACAACATACATTGTATGTCCATCTCTCAGCACCAAACGAAGGAAATATACAGCTTTATCGTGTTTCAAACTAGTTCAATTTGTTGTTTGAACGTAACGTTGCCTTAAAATAACGTAATCGTTGTTTTGGATGTTTTTCGACGTTCTAACGGTTGAAGGACGTGACGTCGGAGGTCTATATAGCTTTTTTAAAAATCCTCAATAGCCAATCAGCATAGAGTATTTTCATAAACCATGTTTGATTCGACTTTAAACATGGCTGACAGCGGCCGGCTTTGTTTACATAGAGTTATATAGTAAAAACAAGTAGCGACTACTCTGAAACTACTTGACGGATTTCATGAAACTTCACAGGAATGTTGCTCTTGGTGTCTAATTGAACCAAAATGTTTTATTGGACAGCATCATAGTTATTGTGTCACTTGCATAGCATCGCATACACTGTCCTTCGTCCATCCGTCCATCACACTTTAACCTATGTGAAGAAATCTATACTATCAGAAGTATCTGTTGCTGGTAAGACTACATGATAAGTATTCATAATTTTGATATAGCATCATCAAATTAAACTGTCCTATCAGTGACCATCAATTTGACACACCTCCAAATTCTGGTAGGTGATAGACTCGATCTTCATCCTGGATGTTCAACCAAGTTTACTGTTAAACAAGTTTAATGTTAAAATTAGGTATTTACAGTGAGATTATTTTAAAATCCTGCATATTTCATGCACATTTATGCAGATTGATAGACTATAATGTATAGTTCAAAATTGAATCTTGAAAATTAACATCTATGAATGAGGTATTGAGATGAAACATGCAGGGTAGGGTTAGGAAAAAAGCTTGGGATTGCATTTGGGGTCACTGGGGTCAAGTTCAAGGTCACTCAATAACTTAAGGAATGAGATATTAGAATGAAACTTGCTGTGTAGGTAGCTTCTTGTATCAAAAAAAAAGTTTGCATTTGAGGTCAAGATGAGATAATGGAACAAAACTTGCTGCGTAGGTACCTCATGTAAATTAAGCTTGGGATTGTTTTTGGGGTCACTGGGGTTAGGTCATTACTACTTTTACTATTCTAGAAAAATGGTTTCCACTCAATAACTTAAGTAAGGAATGAGATATTAGAATAAACTTGCTTAATATATCAAAAGTAAGTTTGGGATTGCATTTGGGGACACTGGGGTCAAGGTCACTGTTAATAGCTTTTCAAATAGAAAACCTAGTTTTCGTGCAATTTCCTCTATCTTGTTAGCTCTATTGATCAAAGATCAGCAGAACTTATGCTGTAGTGCATCGTCCGTCTGTAAACTTTTTTGTGGCGACTGCTCCACTGAACATCTGAAAGTCCTCAATGGATTTTCATAAAACCAATTCACAAATACATATATATGTTTTGTTGTTGTTTTTTCAGAAAAAATATATGCGACTTGGAAGTTATTACACATGGATGTTGCATTACTTCAGTATGTCAGTCACACAAAATATTATCTTTTCCAGGATCGGTCCAGAACTACCAGTCTCGATACAGAGTTGCCAGTCTAAGTTGAAAGATACGGAAACCCAGTGTTGTTTAAATGTTCATGAATGAAGTTAAATAAAATACTATCAAAAAAACACTTTTCTTTAGATTGTTTGTGCCTGCATACATGATGAATGTTTGCATTGCTTTGTATATCATTAGCTCGGCTGATCAGAGATCAGCAGAGCTTTATAATGCCGTGGTGCGGCGTCTGTCCGTCCGTAAACTTTTATTTGTAGCGACTATTCCTCTGAAACTACTGGATGGATATTCATGAAACTTAACAGAAATGTTGCCCATGAAGTCTAGTTGATCCTAGCAAAAACTCATGTTGATGTGAAATCCAAGATGGCCACCAAAGCTAAAAATAGATTTTTAAAAATACTAGTTTGTAGCGACACTTCTTGAAAACTATGTGATTGATTGGGACTTTTTCTAAAATGCATGACATGATGTTGGTCCTTGTCAAAAATCATTTTGATTCGACGTTAAACATGGCTGCCAGTGGCCATCTTTGTTTACATTGAGTTATATAGTAAAAACTTGTAGCGACTACTTCTCTGAAACTATTTGGTGGATTTACATGAAACTTTACAGGAATTTTGCTCTTGATGTCTAATTGATCCTAGCAAAATTTCAGATCGGCCAGAAATTCAAGATGGCCACCACAGCTAAAAATAGATTTTTAAAAAATAAGTTTGTAGCGACTACTTCTTGAAAACTATATTGATATGGCACTTTATCTAAAATGATCAGCATGACATGATGTTGATCATATTCAAACATAAGTTTGATTCGACGTTAAAATGGCTGCGAGTGGCCATTTTTAGCTCGACTGATCAGAGATCAGCAGAATCAGCAGAGCTTATGCCGTGGTGCGGTGTCCGTAAACTTTTTTTGTAGCGATACTCCTCTGAACCTACTGAATGGATTGTCATGAAACTTTACAGAAATGTTGCTCATGAAGTCTAGTTGATCCTAGCAAAAATTCATGTTGATGTGAAATCCAAGATGGCCACCAAATCTAAAAATAGATTTTTAAAATACAAGTTTGTAGCGACCACTTCTTGAAAACTATAAGTGATTGATTGGGACTTTTTCTAAAATGATCAGCATGATATGATGTTGGTCCTTGTCAAAAATCAGTTTGATTCGACATTAAACATGGCTGCCAAGGGCCATTTTTGTTTACATAGAGTTATATAGTAAAAACTTGTAGCGACTTCTCCTCTGAAACTACTTGGCGGATTTTCATGAAACTTTACAGGAATGTTGCTCTTGATGTCTAATTGATCCTAGCAAAATTTCAGGTCGGCCAGAAATTCAAGATGGCCACCACAGCTTAAAATAGTTTGTAGCGACTACTTCTTGAAAACTATATTGATATGGGACTTTATCTAAAATGATCAGCATGACATGATGTTGATCCTAGTCAAACATTAGTTTGATTCGACGCCAGTGGCCATTTTTAGCTCTACTGATCAGAGATCAGCAGAGCTTATGGCGTGGTGCAGTGTCCATCGTCCGTCTGTCCGTAATTTTTTTTTTGTAGCGATACTCCTCTGAAACTACTGAATGGATTTTCATGAAACTTTACAGAAATGTTGCTCATGAAGTCTAGTTGATCCTAGCAAAAAGTCATGTTGATGTGAATTCCAAGATGGCCACCAAATCTAAAAATAGATTTTTAAAATACAAGTTTGTAGCGACTACTTCTTGAAAACTATAAGTGATATTGTTATGGGACTTTTTCTAAAATGATTAGCATGACATGATGTTGGTCCTTGTCGAAAATCGTTTTGATTCAACATTAAACATGGCTGCCAGCGGCCATCTTTGTTTATATAGTTATTTAGTAAAAACTTGTAGTGAATACTCCTCTGAAACTACTCGACGGATTTCCATGAAACTTCACATGAATGTTGCTCTTAATTATCCTAGCAACATTTCAGGTTGGTTGGAAATTCAAAATGGCCACCACAGCTAAAAATAGATTTTCAAAAAACAAGTTTGTAGTGAGTACTTCTTGAAAACTATTAAGTGATATTGATTTGGGACTTTTTCTAAAATGATCAGTATGGAATGATTTTGTCTGGTGGACATCATTTAAGCACAAATTAAAAAATAAATCATATGCGGTTTGCCGCGGTTGGCGAGACACCCTCAGACCGAGGTTTTGTTTTAAGGTGGATTGTTTTTTTTACGCCCATTTGAAAAACATGACATATTATGGTATGAGGTCTGTCTGTCCGTCCGTAAACAATTGCGTATTCTGGACGATAAATCCAAAACCATTACACCTATACTCATGAAACTTCATAGGTACATTGCCCTAGGTGAGAGAGGATTCCTATTGTTTTTGGGGTCAGTAGGTCAAGGTCACCATGACTTTATAGACACACGCTTTCTGGATGATAACTTCAAAACCAAGGGGAGGGTCCCTATTGTTTTTGGGATCAGTAGGTCAAACGTCCAGGTCACCGTGACCTTATATAGAACAATGCATTCCGGACGATAACTTCGACGAAACTATAACTCTTACACTCATGAAACTTCATAGATAAGTTGCCCAACATGAGCAGAGGATCACTGTGACCTTATATAGAAAGACGCATTCTGGATGATAACTTCGAAACCATAACACCTAAACTCATGAAACTTACATTGCCCTAAGTGAGAGAAGGATCCCTATTGTATTTAGGTCAAAGGTCAATGACCTTATATTGAAAGACGCATTCCTGACGATAACTTCCAACCCTTAACAGTTTCACTCATGAAACAATATAGGTACATTGACCTAGGTGAGAGGATACCTATTGTTTTGGGTTCAAAGGTCAAGGTCACCTCGACATTATATAGAAAAAAGCATTCTGGACCGAAACTTCGATAGCACCTACACTCCTGAAACTTGATACATTGCGCAAAGTGACGGGAGGATCCCTGTAGTTTTTTGGATCAGTATGTAGTTTTTGGGATCAGTAGGTCAAAGTCACCATGACATTATATAGAAAGATGCATTCTGGATAATAACTTCGAAACCATAACACCTACACTAATACGTTGCCCGAAGTGAGAGAAGGATCACTATTGTTTTTGAGGTCAAGGTCACCATGAACTTGTATAGAAAGACGCATTCCTAATGATAACATCGAAACCTTTACACCTACACTCATGAAACTTCATAGGTACATTGCCCTAGGTGAGAGGATGAATCTTCTTGCTTGTGGGGTCAGTAGGTCAAGGTTAAGGTAACAATCATTTTATATGGAAACCTGAATTCTGCATAATAACGTCAAACTATAACACCTACACTCATGAAATGGCATAGGTTTATCATGGTGAGTGGAGAAACCCTGATGTGTTTGGGATCGGTAACTTCAAAACCGTAACATCTACACTTGAAACTTTTTAGGTTCATTGCGCTTGTTGAATTTCTTTTTGGGTCAAAGGTCACAGCGACCTTATATAGAAATATGCATTCCATACAATTTACTTTAAAACCGTAACACCTAGACTCATAAACCTTCATACGTACATTGCCCTAGTTGAGAGGTCTTTTTAAGGTTAAGGTTACAGTGACCTTATATGGAAATATGCACTCCGCACAATAACTGCAAAACCATAACACCTACACTCATAAAACTTCACAGGTACATTGCCCTAGGTGAGAGGAGGAAACCTATCACATCTGGGGCCAGTAGGTCAAAGGTTAAGATCACAGTGACCTTATATGTAAATATGCTTTCTGCACAATAACTTCAAAACCGCAACACCTACACTCATAAAACTTCATCGGTACATTGCCCGAGGTAAAAGGAGAAGCCCTATTGTTTTTGTGGCCAGTAGATTTAAGGTCAAGGTCACACTGACCTTATATGGAAATACAGCTTCCACACAGTGAATTCAGAACATGCACTGTAATTTGTAACTATTAGTCCTACAGTTTAGAAACTTTACAGAAATAGTACCCATGTTAAAACAACAACCCCTATTGATTTTAAGCTTAGTCAAGGTCACACTTAGAGGTCATGCAGTTCGATCTTGTATGGGCTGTAACTTTGTCGTGCATAAATGGAATTACTTCGGCAGAAATGATCACAATACCCATGTCCCAGATAAAATGTCACACTTAGAGGTCATGCAGTCCATGCAGTCCGATCTTGTCCGGGCTGTAACTTTGTCATGCATAAAGGGATTTTGCAATTAGTCGAGCAGAAATGATCACAATACCCAGGCTTCCAGCTTATACAGTGTTCAGGGATATCCCATGGGCAACCACGTTGGTTAACATTGGGTTACCTATGACCACCGATGGTAATATTTGATACTACCTCAGCTGTCAGGGGCGTTCCTTTGGCTAATTTAGGTATACGCACCATCGAGTTTTGGATTCACAAATGTGCCTAACCCTCCTTTACCTTCAGTTTTTATTGCATTTTTAGCCCTTTTTAGCCCTTTTTATTTGTTTGCTTCTTTAATAGCCTGTACGCACGTGCGTCAGTGCGTATGCCCAGGTACGCCCCTGGCTGTAGAGTTGCGAGAAGATTGGTTATATCGGCGAACCGACGGTGAGAGTAACCGATGCGAGAACCCTGAACGCACCCACTGATCTACTTCTAGGCCAATCCAGAAGCGGATTCAGGTTTTGGGAATAGGTGCTGCGTAACTTCTGAAATAAATAATTTACGAGAAAAACTCTGACATTGAACGTTTTTTGTGTGTTTTTGACGGGTCGCTTTTTTGTTGTAAGCTGACAACCATATTGGGACCACACTTCGTCCGTCGTTGTTAAATTGGGTCAGCGCGACATCCATTATGGCGGCTATTGATATAAAAGGTCGAAACCTTATTAAAAAAAAAACTTCCGAAGAACCACTGAACATAATTTTATCGACATGTTTTCTTTATTAATGAATGCCAACCCACAGGCTTGCATTGCGATAGTAAAGAAGGATATAGAGCATATGAGTTTATTGTATATGTTATAATAAAGAGCCATTACTATATATACATAATAACACTATCTCTTCGTCTCTCTATATGTCTAGTCTATCATAAATTAATGCAAGCCTTTGGCTATAGACTATACAGTTTGTTCAAATATAAGTATTAAAAAAAAAAGTATATTTGCCTCCGTGGCCGGGAACGTAAAGACGCTGATTTTCACACCATTATTCAGGGCAAATCACCAACTTTCCTGATTTTAGGGGATCTATGCTTGTATTGATTAGATGGTGGCAGAAAGATCGGGACTCTATTTTTAAAAAAAATCGTTTCTTCAACAAAGTATACAGAAACTTTTAAGTCCTGCATCGATTCATCATATTTTATTTAAAATCATACACAGATCTAATAACTACGAGATAGGAAACTTCCGATCAACCGGTGTAGTAGCTAAACATCACGTGGTTACCCTTTCAATTTACCAAGTGAAGTTTTCGAAATTCTTATTTGCTCAAAGTATTTAGTTTTGAAAATACCATAATAAACTTTACAGTTTCACATCTCTTTGTTATATGTCTGAAAAGTTTTAATAACTGAACTAGAAGTCAGAGGCGGATCGAGGATTAGTGATATTAGTAATGGGTGGCATGTAACTTTTGAAATGAGTAATTAACGAGCAAAAACAAGTTTAGCCCGCTGAGTTTGTTGTTGTTGTTTTTTACGGGGTCACGAAACCATTTTTTTTGTTTGCAAGTTTGGGTTCTACTTTCAAATCTGGTCTGGTTTTTGGAATGCATGTACATATGTTCACACGTCTTGCGATGTTATGGAGGGTTAGATCACCAGACTTGTATCGTCATCTGGAAGCATTGTATTTTTATATAAAAGTACATCTAAGATATAATGTAGTTGTACTTTATATATATACGACTTATAACGGATACTTGTTTTAAAATGTGACCCGCGGGAGTCTCCATTTCATATAATAATGTTTACCTAATAGTTAACAAGAGCACACTTTGATATCGGAAATTATGATTTCAAAATAGGAGGATGGGGTGGGGATAAAAGCGATAACACGATGGGGGGTCAACATCCTTTTAAGCACGAGGTAGCATTCCCATACCCCTACACACACACACACACACACCCACACCCACACACACACACACCACAACAAAAGGGGTGGGTCTGCACAGGATGTATGGAGATGGGGATGTACGTCTTCTTCACATTTTCTTTCAAAACCTTCGCAAACCATTCTAACATTAAAGGCTTACGTCAACATGACCTGATGCGCAATATAAAATAGAGGCAGTTCCAATACCACAGCGATATTTAAATCATCAGTGGGTGGCAGTGCTATTTTTTTTTTTTTGAAGTCTAAACAATCTTAGGCCATGTTTACAATAACTTTGTTTTTCTTCATTCTTCCGAGGGGCGCAATATTTGTTGTTGAAAATAGCACTTTTATTATGGATTTTTTTTCTTTTATGGGGATAGGTGTTTGAAGTGGTGACGGCGTGGATGGGGGGCAGTAATCGGAGCTGCGCACATCACACATAATTTAGTTTTCGTGACTCAAGTTTAAACGGAGTTTCGTAAGAAGAATGTGCTTCAAACTCAGTCCTGCAGATTTTAGACACTCCCCCCCCCCCCACCCCGCCCAAAAAAAAATGCCTACAGACCTACCGTATTTTTTTTAGAGCTACCGTATTTTTTTGAGCATAAAATAGGAAACAAAATCATTTCTTTTTTTGGGCCATGGCGGATGTTTACAATAAATTAGTTTTTCTTCATTCTTCAGAGGGGCGCACTATTTGTTGTTGAAAGGAGCACTTTTATTTTGGATTTTTTTTTTTGATTGGGATAGGTATTTGAAAGGGTGACGGCGTGGGTGGGGGCAGTAATCGGAGCTGCGCACATTACAAATAATTTAGTTTTCGAGACTCAAGTTTAAACTGAGTTTCGTAAGTAGAATGCTTTAAACTCAGTCCTGCAGATTTTAGACACTCACCCGCCCCCACCCACCAAGAAAAAAAAGCCTACCGACCTACCGTATTTTTTTAAGAGCATAAAATAGGAAACACAAACCTTTCTTTGGCCAAAAAAAAAAGAGCGCATGATACCGGTTTACGGCGGATGTATGGAGATGGTGAGGTGTTCTTAATTTTTTCTTTCATAATATTCGCAGGTCTTGATCATGTCGAACATTAAAGGCTTAATTTAACATGACTTGGTTCAAAAAAAAAAAAGGCCGGTCTGCTGTGGGAGAAATAGAGAGGCAGTTCAAAATAGGACAGCGGGATTTAAATATTCAGTGGGTGGCATATGAAGAGCTTGTTTTTTTTTTTGTTTTAAAGTCGAAACATTCTAAGGCCATTTGTTACAATAAATAATTTTAAAAAAATATGAGGATCTCAGTATTTGAAAATAGTTGAAATCGGCCCTTTTTATTAATATATTTATTATATTTTTATATTTTTTTTTATATATAATTTTTATATTTTTTTTATTTATTTCGGAGTTACGCAACTCAAACACACAATATAATGTGCTGAAAACTCTATGTCTTGCGGATTATGGACCCATTCTGCATATAAATGAAGTGTACGCTGGATTTCCATTCATGTTTGCAACATATGCTTTTTATTTGGCGGTCTGGTGCACCGTAATCCCAAACTTCTTACATCGTACCTTCCTTAAAAATCCCCCCATCCCCGACCCTGGGTCCGCACTTGAATTTGTTAAACATGGTTACTTCCCTTAGTTGTTACGTCATAATCATCTGTAATAATAACGTTGAGAATACCCCTGTAACGTGTTTGCGCTGAGTCAATATCGAATTGTTAGCAACGGAAAATACAAACTATGTTGATTATATAGCCTTTCTAGCCGTTTTAAAGATTGGATTCGGACACAAGATAAGTTGTTGAAATAGCAAGTTAACAGAATATATAACATTACATTCAGACATTAACGTGCTAGTCTTTCGAAATTGACTGAATTGACAACATCGGCGTAAAAATCGCTGTATTTTTGCATGCTTGAAGCTCGATTTGAAAATACTCAATAAATATTTTGATGTTTTCTTTGACTTATGACATTCTGTTCATTGGTATAAATAATTTCAAGTTGAGGATGTAGTGGCAATAATGTCTGCGTATAAAAGCATTTCGATTTTTTTCTCTTTTTTTTCGGTCATTTCAAGCCAACAAAATGGCGGATTTTCAAGGTTTTTTCAATGAGGTACTCCGTGGGGAACTATTTTCAACGTTGCTATACAGTTGTCAAGTGAGTGGAGATGCGCAAGAAAAATAACCACTTGCGTCCTGACTGTTATATGCAAGTAACTAGGTTTAAGAATATGATACTGGATATATAAATCGAAACAATAATTGCAATGATTCATAAACACTTCAAGATTGCCATATGTCCCTTTAAGATAATGAAATGAATGAATGTATACAATTTGCCATTACCATTGTAACATACTGCCATGTTCTAAACCAGCAACAGAATTACATTAATTTTAATAAGAGTTGACATTTCTTGATAAAACATGATACATGCAGATTAATTAACATGTCAGTTCATGAAACAATACAAGTTGGCAAATTACTGCAATTTTACATCAAGTCCAACGTGTAGTTTCTGCAGATGGCTATCAGGTAATAAAGGGAACTCGAGTACATCAGGCTTTGGGGCCTTATTTAAAACATAATGAAGTATAAAATTATCAAATTAAGGGTGAAGTAGTTCATAAATATAGATGGAACACTAACAATTTCCTATAATACCCGGTAACAAAAATTATAATTTAAAACAATCTTTAAAGAGGCATTACCTATATCTACGCGATTTTTAATGTAAAATATTAAATACTCAATATTACTGCATTTATATGTATACAAAGCTATTTATGAGTATTCTAAGAAGAAACATGGTTCGTATTCCAGTTCTATAAATTATTAATTATGATCAAAACAACATCCTGAATAAAATGCTACCCAGCCGTTTATTCCTGCCAAATGTTAAAATTTAGTAACAATATTTGACCAGTTTTAAATGATTATATTAATGTTAAAACTCATTTTACTATAATTAAAAAAAATCATATTTTCAATTTCCGTGTTTGATATTTGCTCCAAGTAAGATGAAGATTCGGTAGAGGGAGTTGTTGACGGTTAAAACATGGCGGCCATGTCTTACGGTAAAAGAATGGTAGGTCAATTTTTTTAAGTGTGATTGTAAATGACAGAAGTGTTTCTAAATGAATATGTTGAAGAACATTGGAAAACATATATGTTATAAGTAAACAGTATAACAACTGAAGAATACAGTTTATTCCTTTCAACATCGATTTTATAACGATTAGGATGCATTCATGCGGGCATCTATTTATTATTTAAACATCATTTTGAAACATAGGTTTATTAGTATTAGCGACTTCGGTCCGGAATCTCGGCGCGCACCAACGTTCACAAGTTTCTGCTATCATGTAGCAATGCAAAGGCATTTTTCAAATTAGAAAATATTGGGAAACTGATTAGTATTTCTAAATAGTATCATCAAAATAGTCCATTGAGGAAAAAAAAATAGGGTTATGAACAACACCACATACCAAAAACGAATTGTCTGTCCAACAATTGCCATTTTCCAATTGTTCTGGGAAAAAAACCTAGCTGATAAATATTGTTTTTCCCTTGAAATAAAGTCATACAGATGTTTATTTACAAAGTAATGTGTCAAATGAATGTTTCTTTCCCTTTGTAAACAAATGAGTACTCGCGTTAGATGGCCTATATGACTTATCGTGACAATGTCAAGGTCAGATTTGAACAATTCTGAAAACAGAGTAAATTTGCCTAAAAGGGCTAAAAGTTCTCTTGATGAATGATAACATGTGTATAAATATTTAGTGTTATTTCAGTGAAGAATTCATGAGAATTATTAGTCGGAACAAGTTTCTAGTTCAAAATAAGACTCGAAAAAGACGAGCTTGTTTGTAGTACCGCGCATGCGCATTACCGCCACATGACAAGAATTGTCGTTTCTGAATGTTAGCAGGTGTTGAAAAATGCGCAAATACATCATGAGTACGTCATTTTTGTGAGATTATATATAAAACATATTGAAGACTAATTATTGAAGTACTTTATTAGTACATGTACATAAATTAGACCGTAATCATCCGATTTAATACTGAACTTCAGAAAACCGCACTTCGCTTCCATTTGTTTTTCATCTACCAATAAATAATAAAGGCCACGAGGTCAATTACGTAATTTATGCAGTGTTTCTTTTCTATATTGAACATAAAAAGTTCCACTTTTTAGTGTCTTAGCACGTAAAAGGTGCGTAATTTGACGTACTCAACTCCAGGTTGGGATATTCCTAAATTCTAAATATAGCTGACGCGGCGCCAACTATCGGGTTTTGCATTGCTATTTACATTGGTCGTATTTGTTTTGCTATCGCTAGAGTAGAGTTTAGGCATCCGCATGACATTCTGCGCATGCGTAGTAACGTCGCACTAGTTAGTCTAAACTAACACATAGAACTGCGTTCTTGTTTACAAAATGGACGCCGCACTCGTTCCTAAGGTTACCCTATACCAGCAAGGTTAACTACTTGATAAATGTTTATATTTTTAAAACTTTAAAATGATTTATGTATTAATGCTGTCCGAAATATGCTTATCCGAATACAAAGCAACACACAAAAGCGCCATAATGTGAAGAAAATACACAAAACACTACTTTAATTCTGATAATAATATAATGCACTAATGAAAACCACTTATCAAACATTAAATACAGTTTAAGTAACATCAAGAACCCCGTTTACCCTTTGCTCTTTTCCGCTTTCCCGTTGCTTTCCGCCATCTTGTTACGTCACGTTCTTGCTCACTCCTCATAAAATGGAGAGTAGACTCTTGACCCAAGTTCGCAACACTAGTGTTACGTTCTTGGTGTTAGTTTAGTTCTAGTGTTGCGACTCGACACTCGAGTGTGCAAAACAAATACGCCCATTGGTTACGCCAATTATGTTGTAGACACGGGTCATTCCAGCGCTCTGTAAACCACAAATAAATTATTTAAATTGAAAACATGCTTTCCAACAATTTTTAACTCGTGGAATGTTGCAAATTAGTAATTTTTTTTGAGAACGAGGGCTCAAAACATGGGAGGGTGGATCAACTTTCTGGGGGTAGGTGTATCAGGTGTGTGAAATAGGTACGGTTTATGGGGCAAGAAGTATATAAACAGGCTTGTCCTAAACCAGTGTGATATTTCAGAAAAGAAATACAGTAAGGCCTAAAAAAAACTGATGTTTCCTGTTACATGCCCAAAACAACGGGGGTCGGTAGGTCGGATTTTTTTTTGGGGTGGGGTGGGGTTAGAACTCAATACCAGTTTGTTTCAAATTATATATAACAGCACTATCAGATTTAAAGACTTTAAGTTGACTGATGCATAAAACACAGACCTAATAACAAATAATTTGGACACGACGAAAATGATCTAAATTTCACGTGGCAAAGTGCGAACATTTCACAAAATATTTCCCAACTTTAAACACACATATGAAGAGTTTTATAGATACAAGTTTCATTCATGCCAAAATCGCACCACACATTTAATTTTCTTTCCAATGATAGTATTTTGCTTTCTCTTACATTTAGAGCAAAAAAGGAGTTTGACAGAAACTATGACTATGTCAAAACTTTGATTTTGAAGAGAAAAGTGAACTTAAATTTAAACATCTTTTTATACAATTTCTTATTTTGAAAATAAACAAATTATTATAATCCCATTTTGCTATTCACTATGAATCTTTTGAATGTATTGTCATCAAAATCAGTGAATAATTAAAAGAGAAGATAGAAGGAAAAGTTAAGGTGACACATGCTATTTTGGTTACTTCATTCAGGTTAAGGTAGGAAGTTTTCTATCTGTTTATTAATATGTATGTGCATAAAACAAGTCTATTGTTTTTGTTGTGTTTCTTTGGTACACATAGAGAGCTGCAGACACGGGTACTCTGTAGTCATAAAATATAAGGGATTCCGGGAAAACTCCCAAATTTCTACCCAAATCGTCTTATGTGTAGCTGACGAGTGCATTGCGGACAGTAGCTTATGTAAACAACACGCGATATTCGCAGTAGGTCGATATGCTTCTCGCTAGTGCGCTCAGTTTTGAGTGGAAGTTTAAAAATAGAGGTATCATATGATATGTATTCCGGGGAAACCACTTCCAAAAAAAAGTATATTTTCATCCATTGAAATCTTCCGAATCGTAGAACATCCATCATCTATCTTAGTTTTAAAATAATATTTAACCTTCGAAATTTCAACAAACATAACAAGCTTATGGCTAAGCGAAATATGCTTTGAAAAAAAAACATGATGATAATATTGAATGCAAATGGCAGACATTTTGTGTAATCCGCGAATGTGGGTCGCAGGTAAAACGCGTATATAACACAATATTCAATCGATTTTGAATTTATTTCTTCACAACAAGTAAATTGAAACATTTATCTTGAGATTTATATACATTTTTGACTTCGTATGCTTGATGAGAAAAGCGAACTTCAAATCGACAACTTTCAATGACAAAAAGACGTATGCATTGAAAATCGAAAACGGAAACGGTCATTGTTAAGCGACGGGACTGGTATAATAATTTGCGTCGTCATCGTCGCAATATTTTTACCGCTATAAAAAAGAAATTACCTTCGATCGGGTCGGTCGATCGGGTAACAGGAAACAACCTTTTTTTTCGGGTCGGTCGGTCGGGTAACAGGAAACAACCCTTTTTTTAGGCTTAAAGATATGCAATGCTACAGTGCAAGTAGATTTTCAAAATCCACTTGTCCTACCCAAATGTCAATTGCCCCAACTGCCCCACTTTCGAAAGTCACTTGCCCCAAGTTGAATAATTCTCTATAATTACTTTTTTTTAAATGTCATAATTTGTTAGATGATTTTAATGAAAAATTAATGCCTTAAATTAGGAAGGATCACAGCTATAGGTTGTTACCAGTATGCATGTATATCAGTGTTTTCCTCCACCGATGGGAGAGGGGGTGTCGGCAGGGATACCCCACGATAAGACATCACTGATGAAAATGGGGTAGGGAATTAGATAAACCTGGTACCAATACGGTAATATCAGATATTGGTAGACCCGATGGAATTAACACGTACATGATGCTCCTAGTGCAGTTATTACAAAAGGGCAGGCAGATTAAAAGAAAAGATGCATTAGGTCATAGATCTACATACACTGGATTTGAAACATGTAAATCCAATTGATCCGCCAAATAAAAAAATACCCATGAATACTTGCGTGTACAGTTAAGGTATTATGGCGCATGCGCATTGCGCTAAGTTACGCACCGTCTTACGAATTGATCAAATGTAAGAAAACCTAGTATACATATCGTTGTTAATTTATTTGTTTTGGGAAAAGTATTTACGATAACCGGCTATTTCAAAGAAGAGTTGAAAGATAATTCTTTATTCTATACAGTGATGTTGGTTTAAGCTTTACTAAAAACGAACTAAATAACAAAAATTACGTTCGTGTCCGTATGTGAAACTGTGACGTGACTCGGCAAATTTAAAAAATATATATTTACATATCATTGCTGATTTGTTTATTTTGGGAAAAGTATTTAAGCTAGCTGGCTACTAATTCAAATACGAGCTGAAGGATAATTATATATTCTATACTGTGATGACTGTTTTAGCTTTACTAAAAAAGAACTTAATAAGAACAATTACGTTCGTTTGACCGTATGTGAAACTGCGACAGTGACGTGACTCGGCAAATTTAAATATATATATATATACATATTGTTGCTGAGTTTTTTATTTTGGGAAAAGTATTTAAGCTAGCTGGCTAATTCAAATACGAGCTGAAAGATAATTCTTTATGCTATGCAGTGATGTATGTTTAAGCTTTACTCAAAACGAACTAAATAAGAACAATTACGTTCGTTTGACCGTATGTGAAACTGCGACAGTGACGTGACTCGACAAATTAAATATATATATATATATATATATATATATATATATATAGTTTTAAAGACACCAGTTTATTCGGTCAAAAATGATTTTTACACTCGATATATTGGGTCCTTACCTTGCTATTGAGTCCTCAATCTGCCTATTGGGTCTTGACCCAACAATTCAACGACCCAATAATACATGCATGTTTAACAGAACTACATTTACCTAATTAAGCCTCTCGCGCATAACTTATTTTACACGTTTATTGGGCCCTTGAGTAGGGGTTATCTCCCCTTGATAATTTGCTAAGTGTGTATATATATACTGTAACAAGACCCAGCAAAAATGTTGGGTCAGACCCAGTATTATGGTTTGAGAATAAAAGGCGTTAGCAGTTAAATTACCCGTTAAGTTACGACTGTATGGGGATACATAAGTACCCGTAGGTGTACTTAATTCATAAAAAATTACCAAAAACGTATATTCACACTATTTCATGGTGGTCCCAATAAATGTGTTCAAATTGAGAGACCCAGTATCCTGGTGACTTTAAGTATATATATATATATATATATATATATATATATATATATATACTGGCATGTCATATTGTATTACAGTGATGTACTGTCTCACCTGTCATTTTCTGGTCCATTGTATGGACATAACATTGTGTTATATTGCCATATTGTATTACCGTTATGTACTGACTCATCTGTCCTTCTATGGACATAACATTATGTCATGTTTTATACTGTCATATTGTATTACCGTTATGTACGGATTGGCATCTATTGTAAGTTGTGCCCGAGTAAAAGCATGATCACCGTACAAAGGATACACGTTGGAAACACTGATAACGTAGTTCGCTGCATGTCTGTAAATACACATAAAATATTACTAAACTGCTTAAATAACTGCAACTTGAATGAAGGAGCTCGCTTTCTTAATGTTGTTTAATATAAAAAACACTGATAAGGGAGAGAGAGCCTTTGGAAGCAACACACACACACAAGAAAATAAAGTAGCAGAGTCGGTTTTAATTAGTCTGTTCATAAGCAGTAATGTGGGAAGCAACACCGCTCGCGCCTCCTTAAGCGGTAATCTACTTCGAAAGCCACCTATATTGGACTCGGTGATCCCACAGGACTTGTAAATATAACACAACCGATTCTTAAGTCGGGGAGACATTTTACAGCCGCCACACTTCACTAAACGAACGCTTGCGTGAATGTTAATACATACTGATAAGAGAGATCCTGTGGAAGCAACAAACACCACCCAATAAAGTAGCAGACTCGGTTTAATCCATTTAAACAACCTTATATACATGTATCTGGTTAGCTGTTGGCCGGCCGATTAATTGATATATATAATAAATCAGTAAATATCGCACTCCCTTCTTCACGATGTGACTCAGGTTTGTATCCCGGACTAGGATGAAAGTGAGATGATACGATGGACACCAAATCGGAAAGTTGGGAATCTCCGGGTTCGTAACACAGTAAGAAAGTATATCGTAACATTATACATAGATGTAAATACATTTCATTCATAATAAGTCAAACCTTTTTTAAACACAAGTACGTTTTCGATCGAGTTTATGAGCAATCTTAACATCAAATTACTGATATGCGAGGATGAAGGATTTAATATAAAAGATCTAAAACATAATTCAAATAATCAAAATAGAATTCCATACATCTAAATCAATGCTTATATATTAAGTTTGTCAATCCAAAATCAAATAATGGATCAATTGATAACACTCAGCTCTCCTTTTTTTACACTTAAATCCAACGTTCAGTAGGATTCACCCACCTTTTCCAAGGTTAAACAATAATTAACACAATTTAAGTAATTCCATCTGGATGATTATGTATTCATTGAATACAGCAGATGGATGTTACTTAAATTTTGTAGAATACAGCAACATGGATGTTACTTAAATTTTGTTAATTATTGTGTAACCTTGGGTAAGGTGGGTGAATCCTACTGAACGTTGGATTTAAGTGTAAAAAAAGGAGAGCTGAGTGTTATCAATTGATCCATTATTTAATTTTGGATTGACAAACTTAATATATAAGCATTGATTTTGGGTTAAAGTGCAACACACATTACTTAATATATAGTTTGCTAAAATAATAATAATCTTATCCTATGTCTATAGTATAGAAGAAAAACAAAAACTTTAACCAAAAAGCATTAACCAAAACGTCAAAACGCGTAGATGGACAGACATACGGAAATCGCCAAACTGTAAGACTGGATTTGCCACGCAATCCGGCTAAAATTATCAGTTGGGCCCCACCCTCAATCTGAAACCCTCCTATGTCGCTGTAATGTACGGCAGCAATGATGCTTCGTAAACGAGTACCACTCAAATAAAGATGTGTAAGGAACAATATCTGTGATTATGTAAGCAGCTGCTGCTGATCCTAACATTTTCTTTTCGACTCTGAGGTATGCATATCAATCAATTAAACGATATAAATAAGAAAAGATAAATGTTCAAAATGAATTTTAGGCCATCATTTGTTTGACGTAATAAAACAAATTTCTTATATCTCTAATTGTCTTTAAATGAGCGTCGAACTCCATGGTTTGCATTTGCATGTCCCAGCTCCCCCTAGAATATTCACAACGTCGTCGTTAAATACATCCATTGTGCTGCGCTTATATTGAAACTGGGAACAGGGACATATAGACATTAAACTGACATTATATTAAAACCGGGTCGACAAGAAATATAAAAAGATCGGACAGGTAAAGTAGCATTCAAGGAGGACAGTCAACCACAAAACACAGAAACAAACACGCAAACAGACAAACAAGAAGGCACAAGTAATAATAAATGCAAATGACATCACAAACACAAAAGGGTTGACAATAGGGCTACCGCCTTGGAACGGTTAGTGGCAAAGTAGGCCACTGGGGGTTAAACCGGTACTAGGGTGCACCAAACCTCACTTACCCTACTGTCATCCCATTAAAACAGGACCGTGTAAATAAAGAAATCCCCGCCATGATTTAATCTCTAAGTCATGATCTAATCTTTATATCCTAAACGTACCATTTATATCTTAAACGTTAAGCAAGGGAGCTACTACATTTGTAGCTAAAGTCCTTATCCCGCCATTAACAGGCACATTTTACAACATATGCACATCGTTTCTAAACATACTACTGACAACTTGGTATATATATATAACGTACTATAATATTGCAAATATGTTTAAACCGTAAAACAATTATTCAAAGATGTAGACATATTTCTTCGAAAAACAGAATGTCATTCTAAAGTCTGGAACCTTGATAGTCCATGGGCCAAGGAGTTGGTCGGTACCATTTGAGATGCCAAATTCTAACAACATTTTTTGAAATTATCGATGCCTAAATATATTACTCTAACCTGATAGCATTACGTGCTGCCCAGCTTATTCCATGTTTTAGGGATAAATATGTCAAAATTAAACAAAGAGTGCTGAAAACTGGAATATGTTTTTACAAAATCAATGGATCATTTCAATGTTTTACTTTGATAAAAATATTCGTAAAATACATATGTTTACGAAGTGTATCAATTTCATAGTTATATTTTGAATATTTTTCAATAACTTGGGCAAAAAGACGTTACAAATAGACAAAAATCACTGAAAAGTGGAATACATTTTTAAAAAAAAATCTGATAAATGTTCAAATATTGTTTTATTTTTAACTTAAGTTTTGAACTCCAAAACATAGGGTGTCAGTACATCTGAATTGGCCGTTGTACAGGGTCCTCACTTGCGTACTAAGGGTATATTTGTATAAATGTGTATACGTAAGATGCTCATATATGTTTTAATGTTTACCGGAGCGACCATAGGAAAAGTATATAGCGTTAAGAACTAGCAAATTTTTGATACCAGTTTAATCATAACGCAATAAGTGTGCATAAGTAAAGAAATGTACCCGACATAAAAGCTACGACAATCACCCATCAACGTAAGTGTACTAATAGGAACTTCTAACGCCCCGTAGTAGCAAATTCGAATTTCAATCGATTTTGCATAAACATCGATGATTTTACTAAATAAAACGTGTTGTGCATGCACCAGGCTTGAAAATACCGTATCAAAGAAATGGAACAAAATGATTGTGCAGTAATTTTAGATTAGGGTTCAAATGTACCAGTATGAAATTTCATAAGAAGGAAATGAAAAAAAAATAAAAAAATAATATACAATATATTTTGAATGGATTCGGGCGCACTAGTTTAATTTTAACCCTGGTGCGTAACCTAGGATAGCACATACTACTATGCAAATTGAATATTCTTGTAAATCAGGGGTCATTTTAGGCTCGTTCGTTATATTTAATGACTTTAGAATAGAACATATCATTAAATGTAAATTTTCTAGACCCCAAAACAAAGCCTGATGTATCAACCTTTAAACGATAAAGTTGATACTGGGGCAGCTACCAATATTGTTATATGTCAGAATAAAATATGCTCATTCAGAGGTAAGTGTCCTCTGATACCGTGAATAATTATATCAACAGCTAGTATTCAAGTTCTTCTATTTTCAAAAAAATATCGCAAACACACAAAGGGTCTGTAAAAAATGTTGCAAAGTCCATAAAAAGTAACAGTTACGGACACATTCGAGTAACCGATAAAACGATTATTATTTTTTCGCAAACTTTCATTGTAAACGATAATTATTGTTGATTGTTGATCTATTGTGAATTATCAACTGAGATAATAAGGGTTATGGTCGAAAGTCATGGTTCAGCGATCATTGTACGGGTTCGAACACTGCCATGGTCCAAAACATTTTTTACAGAGTATATATAGTATGTATTTTAATATATGCATATGCACTTAACTAGGCCCCATGATCGTTCTGATTTGATTATTGTTAATGAAATAATTTGGCAACACTTTTGTATATTAACATATATTTGGAACCAGTGTATTTATCGATGTAAATGTACGGAGGCTTAATTCAAATGTGATATTTTACGCATCAATTGCCTTCATATATACCGATTTTTGGAAGAAGGTCGAGTTGATACTAATTCATCCGTGACTGATATATATTCTTGAGTCTATCAACAGCACATGGGCATTATGTTGTAATATACATGTATATCAGTTTAACAAAAAATATTTTTTTCTTTCAACAATAAGTACAAGCTTTTTCAATATAATGGTATAAGGGAAGATAGCTTGCTGTTAACATATTTAAAAATGATACTTTGTAATAAGTACATACATTTATATATATATATACATCAAGACCCAAACATAGATACATGTAAGAACACTTACCCGCCTATGTTGTACTGAAAGGAAAAGCTTTCAACACTGAATACCCATTGGCTGATTATCTCGTTAGGATCTTTTTTGCAATAATAATAATAATGAAGGTTAATGATTTATACTGTGAGTTCAGTTGCTTTGGTGAATGTCAACGGTCTTCCGTTTATCTTTTTATCTTTATTAGAGACACTTGTCTAATAAACCCTAGCAGCCGTTACAATGCAATAACTGTCAACCGTCGTGCGTTTGTGAAGTCAAACACGTAACTTTGTTACATAATGAAAAATGAGAAAACGCCACTGCCGGTAAGCAAAAAACGAAGTTTTTGGTCAGTAGAAGTATGATCTACTTTTATTTCTTTTAACAAGAACAACAATTTACAGAGATGTTTGCATAAGTAGAGAAATGTGACCCCATGTAGGCATGTTTATACTTCATGTAGAATGCAGTTTCATCTTTTCGAAGTGTAAATTGTAGCGGCTAGAACTTTTTTACGGATCACTCATTCGGCTTGTTTTGGCACCTATTTGCATTCAGGAAGTATGTCAATGGTGAACATGATTTAAAGCATATATAAAGTCGGAAATTAAAATTCAGCATTCAAGGACCAGTCAACCAAAAAGGTGCATAGCAATTAACAATGAAACGATTAGTAAAAGGCAAGATATTACATCACAAACATGAAATAGATGACAATAACGCTACCGCCTTGGAACGGTCAGTGGCCAAATAGGATGCTGGGGCTTTAAATCAGGTTCTAGGGTGCACAACATCTCACTATTACCCTACTATCATCCCAGTAAACGGGACAGTGTAGATAAAGATATCCCCGCCAAGTTATATTCTCTAACACACAAGGCAGCATTAAAAATAGGCAATATATGAATAACTAATAGATGATCATGTATATAGGAATATAAAAAACAAAAGCCTAGAAAGCCACCGCAGAACAGGTACATGGCAGCAGCTGGAGCAACAAGACTACACACCATTAGGGTACGACAAACAAGCATCAAACACTAAAGTCGACTGCGGATTTAGGTAGACGTCATCATAGGGTCCTCAATTTGTCCGGTCATCGTACAATCAATAAGTAAAGAATAGTGGCGAACTGTAAACTGGCCAACCACTAGACTCGAATACCGCCCTTAAATTACTTTTGCAAGTATTTTTTATGAAGAAGTTATAATGTTAATGATTTATGCATGATCATTGTTTTCGAGCGGATGCCTGCCTTATTCCAGAAACATCGTGAACGATGCAATTGCGTCATGAAAAAGATACTTTTTGCAGATTTTATTATATTTTCATTCACCCATTACGCATTCAGCAGTCGATTATGTGTTACAGTATGTGTATGTGTATTAACAGAAAGCAAAACAACAGCTTACCTGAGGCAACTACTCGTCTCCCGTGCAGTTTTACGGCATCAATTTTCACCCACGTGCCTGCTAAAGTACAATCAATGTCTATCCGAATGGTATCCAACGCCACACAAATATCCTGTAAGATAAAAATATAGAATATCCTTAACAAAATTGTCTTGTAATATTAACGCTTACTTAGAAGTCCCTGATGACGGTTTATATACTGAAAGGAAAAAGAAACGCAAGGTGCGTATTTCCGCTATATATTGTATGTTTAATATGCTACTGCTAATCGAATGGAACAGGGCGACAATAGGCCTGTCCTTTTAGAAAGAAGGTTTAAACAGCACTGAACACACCAATGGTTACCCCTTAAAAGTTTCATTATCGTCAGAATGCGCATTTGGCTCAAGCAGGTGAGCAAACTTAGGCTTTATATGTTGCAATCACTTAACATTAAATACAGTACTGAACTGGCTCAAATGTTCAAAGAGGAACATCAGCATTTATGAATTTCTGGTTACAACGTGTACCGTGATTAAAACGTCTACAACATCACAGTTGTGTCCTTTCTCTAACTAACTGCACTTTTTTTTTTATACAAAACATCTCGGGATTTCCTTGGAATATATATGGAATTAAGTGTGCAGTTTATGCAATATATAGCGGAAATACGCACCCTGCGTTTCGTTTTCCTTTCAGTATATAGTTCTCTTCGTATTTGATAGACAAGAATGCTTATTGGTGGAAAATCGAGAATATCAACTTCTTTCCAAATATAAAAGTAACTTAAGGACTCTTCTGCGACAAGGACTATCACAACCTGACTTCTATGGTGATGTGATTTATAAACTTCGTAAGATTCTTGGTCATGATCACTTTCATACTATCTTTGTTAAACTCATTAAAAAGTTTATTAGAAGAGGTTATGACCCTACCATTTTGCAACGTACTGCATGCTTGGTGGTGGACCCTTTTACAATACGCCAGTATGCTTTCCTTTTTAATTGTACGATGACCGAACAGGCTGTGGGCCCTATGATAACGCCTACCTAAAGCCCATTGGGACGATGGCGTTTGATGTTTGTCTATGATCTTTCTTGTCGTGCCCTTAATGGTTTATTCTCTTGTTGCTCTGGCTTCTGCCAAGTCATTGAGTACCTTCATTGTGGCTTTCTAGGCTATTTTCGTTTTGTATTATATTCAAACGAGCATATTGGTGTTTTACTTATATTGCCTATTGATGCTGCCTTGTTGGTTAGAGATTAGATCATGGCGGGGATTTCTTTATTTATGTCCTGTTTTAATGGGATGACAGTAGGGTAAGTGTGAGGTTTGGTGCACCCTAGAACCTGGTTTAAACCCCCAGTGGCCTACTTTGCCACTGACCGTTCCTAGGCGGTAGCCCTATTGTCAACCCTTTTGTGTTTGTGATGTCGTTTGCATTTATTGTTACTTTTGCCTTCTTGTTTGTCTGTTTGCGTGTTTGTTTTTGTGTTTTGTGGTTGACTGTCCTCCTTGAATGCTACTTTCCCTGTCCGATCTTTTTGTATTTCTTCAGGTGTTATATCGCAATATGCACTCAACAGTGTAGCTCACTCATTATTCATGGAAAGGAGGTTCTCGCAGTTTGATACAATAGTCATGCCATCCCAGGGAGTTGAGTAAATATTGAACTATGAGAATAAATCATGTACTGTCAGTGAAATGTCAGCAAAATGCATTATTATACTATTGATAGTTATTTGCAGTGACAACCAATGGCGTTTATAGTTAAATAATTCACGAACTATCACAAGTAACTATTTAGTGCATAAGCATAATCCCTTGTTTACAGATTTCATTCACTGTGAAATTCTGACCATTTAATAGAATAAAATGAGGAATGTACCAGTAAAATACTGAAAAGTGGATCTCTTGGAAGCAACAAACACGAACAAGAGAGAAAAGTAGCAGATTCGGCTTTAATGAGTGTGTTCATATGAGTGACTATAAGGTGCAACAACTATAATGCCCCCTAGCACCGGTTAAAAGGATATTCTACTTTAAGAACACAACGATTGGTCTCAAAAAGGCGCAATGTTATTACATACCATGAGCGTTGGCGAGAATATTCTCGCTTGGTGTATATCCTGAACCGCGCCAGTGTATAGTGGCAACAACTCCGGATTGCCCGTTTCTAGGTTTGAAATCACAGCCGAGATTTGTAACCACTGGGCCTCCGCGCGGGAAAGATAACAAAGATAACACGTACCCGGAGTGTTGGCGAGAATATCCTGGATTTCTCCATATCCTGCACCGTGCCAATGGATAGTGTCAACAACTCCGCATTGTCAGTTCCTGGATCTGTAACCACAGCCGAGATTTGTTTTACTCCTCCAGCGTGAAAAGTCTCGTATATATCAATGGCGGTCACCACGACCTTTACTTCAAATTTGACCTATCAAAATAAAACATAATAATAAGTTTACATGGTGAAACAATATCGTTACGTCTGTCACCGTAACATAGTAACAGGTGTAATCTCGAATTATCCAAATACTAAAATATAGGATCGAGTAGCAGCAGACAACTGTAGTCGCCATATATATTGAAAGCTTTAAACTCCATACTGAAATAGTTGTTTCTTTTTGGACGTCATCCTGATTCGTAGCTTTACATTCACCCGCTTTATGGCGATAGGCCGGAGGCCTTATATTTAACAACTGTTTCATTAGGGGCTCGTCCACCTCACGAGAATCGGCGTCTCCGTGGCCGAATGGTTAACGATGAAGCGTTGTAAACCTTCGCCTCTTACCACTGCGGGTTCGAATCACACTGGGAGTTTGACGTGTAAGTGAGGAAGTGCCGATTCTTACGGATGGCGGGAGGACAGTACTGGTTCTACCCAGGAAAAGTGGGTGGTCTGCCTCCACCACAAAAAATCGACCGTCATACATAACCTTACATGTGTTGAAAATGACGTAAAACTCATTACAAACAAACAAACAATCCTCACGAGAATCACCAGCTATGGTTCAGGGGTATAATAAAAAAAACGCATGGAAATGGAAATACAGCAGTGTCATTTCATTTTAGTGTTATTGGTGTAATACCGTTATGTACTGATTAGCATCTAGTGTCAGTGGAGTCCATGTTAACCGTATATCACCATAAGCAGGATGAACGTTACGTATCCCAATTGCCTGGGTCGCTGCAAACCTGTAAATGAATATAAAATATTATTGAAATGCCTAAATAACAGCTTATTTGTGGTTGTTTTGTTAAGAGGGACTGTCGAACAGACTTAGTAGTGTTGTTACTTACTAGTCCTTTGGGATCGCCAAGCCCATTATTTGTTGCGTGAAGGTAGAATATCGCTTGTGCCGGTAGTAGGAGGCGTGCTAGGTATTGCAATATAATTTACCTCCCTTGAACAGACTCAATAAAACTGAGTCTGCTACTTTTATCTCTTGTTTGTGTTTGTTGCTTCCAAGGGATCCCCTTTTCAGTATTTATAGTATGCCATATTCATCCAAATATACATGAACATTTTTCCTTCTCGTATACTCAACAAAAAAGGTTTAATACGACTTTTTAGAGACATAGATTAAACATATGAATATTTATATGTATGAAGATATTACAAATGCTAGGTAAAGATGCTATTTTCAAAAATGTTTGTTATTTTATTGTTTTCCAAACGAAGTATGTGAATACATTTCAGTGTTTTGTAAACAATGACAGAATGGGCAATTCTTGTCAATGCCAAACATTAAATTTGTTAAAAGCAATAGTCTACCTTTTTATAATGACAGAAGTTGTTTTTAATATATTGGAGGTAATTCACATAAGACTGTTATTCGAAAACAAAAACATTCCAAATTTCGAAATATTAAAATTACCTCTGTTTTCATTGAAAATATTTTTCCCATCATATCTGCTTTATTTTTTCACTAACTTTGTTTACAAATTACCTTGTAGCATTATTAGTGATCATACTTATGTCACTTTATCATTGCCCTTGAACATACACGGCTTTGTAACTCGGCATGTATTTAGCTCAATACATAAGCAGCTCCGGTGTACTCCGAATAGGTGTTCATATTAGCTTTGAACTATTCAAATAAATATTAATGATGATTATAAAAGGTTCAGTTATTTAGAAAAACTGAAGGAAGCCACCAGTTGTAAAATAATCAACCCTTTAATACGTAGTATAGAAAAAAAGAGTATGATAATGGTAAGAAGAAAGTAAGCATATGAACATGCAACCCTCAATGCAGTATTTTTGAAACTAAAACATGTTAACGAAAACACAATGGGCGAAATAAACAAAAAGGAACGCTTACGTTGCGGCGTTGAACTCTGATGAAAAGCTTTCAACACTGAATACCCACTGCTCGAATATCTCCCCTGAATCTGTTTTAAAATAATTTGATCAGAAAGGTGATATGTTGAGCACCTGGAGTTTTTGTTGCTCTTTAGATCTTTCCAATGTGGTTAATAGAAAGATTCTTGATTTAAATATACTAACAATCGATTCGAATTTATTTGTGTATCTACATTATTTTCCCGTTGTGATTGAACCACAAACAACGTACCTTTGGAGAATATTAAAGATAAAAAGTGGAACTAGAACGAATTCGACGGCGCGGCCGTCGTAAAATACCCACGTTTTATTCACACAGGTCACTTCCCCCCGCCCACTCCCACCTCCCCCACCCACACACACACAGCCCCACAGTATATACAATGTAAGCCCTTCATCAAAATGTTCTTTTGAGAAATATTTTTTAAATAAGTTGACCCCTTGTTACCCTCCACCCACCACCCAAACCTTCCAACCCGACGTCCGACTTTTAAATCATTTGACATGCTGTGTATCTCTTTATTAGATGACTATTTTACCAATTAATGTGCAAAGTATGAAAAAAAGACACCGTAATTGCATTATTAGTGTATTTGATGCCCCTTCCTCCAGGCCCAACTATAACATAGGAGGAAACAAATGTATACAGTGTAATCCCATCATCATATACCATTTGAGACATAATTATAAAAAATAAATAAAAAGAAATCCAAATCCCCCACACGCCACCCCCACCCACCCCCACCCCACCCACCTGGGCCCCCGTGCAGACGGTCCGAGTTCGATATAATAAAATCATAAAATCATTTAATATGTTGCTTATCTTTTATAGACCTTTACATACACCAAGTTATATGCAAGAATATGGAAAAATGACAGTGTAATTTTTTTTTTTGTGTATTTGACCTTTTGAACCCCCTGAGCGACTCTGAGTGCAGAGCCATCATTATGTTTAATTTGAGAGATAATTACAAAAAAAAATGACACGTATTCCCCCCGCCTGCTCCACCCACCCTGGGCTAAGGGCAGACGTTCGAGTTTTCAAAATAAATAAAAATCGTTTGATATGTGTTTTTTTTATAGACGATTACATATACCAAGTTATGTGCACAAATATGAAAAAATGACTTAATTGAATGTTTTGTTTATTTGACCTTTTGACCCCGCTGAGGGCCCCTGGGCTCGGAACCAAAAATAATGTTGCTCTTGCACGTCGTCATCATATGGTGATGTCATACCCTAAGTTTGGTTGAATTCCGTTCAGCGGTTTAGGAGGAGATTCGGTAACGGACAGACGGACGGACGGAGACGATTTTAATATATTTAATAATAAAATCATTTATTAATATGTTGCTTATCTTTTATAGTCGTTTACATACACCAAGTTATGTGCAAGAATATAGAAAATTCATCATAATGTTTCATTTGACATGTTTGAGACATATTTACAAAAAATAAATAAAATGACCCCAAATAACGACTGCCCACGCAATCTCGGCCCCAGGGCAGACGTTTGCGAAATATAAAAATCGTTTGATAGGTTGTTTATCTTTTATAGACGATTACCTATATCAAGTTATGTGCAAAAAAATGAAAAAATGACAGTGTAATTGAATTAGTTTATTTGACCTTTTGACCCCCACCCCCTGAGGGCCCTTGGGTTCGGAGCCAAACATAATAGTGCTCTTGCACTCCGTCATCATATAGTGATGTCATACTCTAAGTTTGATTGAATTCCATTCAGCGGTTTAGGAGGAGATGCGGTAACAGACAGATGGACAGATGGACGGGCGGACAAACGTAGGCGATTTAATATACCCTGTCTTTTCAAAAAACGTTGGTATAAAAAGACAACTTCCAGTCAGTTTATGTTTAGACATAGGAATAAGCATGTTGTATTGAGACAGGCTGGATAAGTGCGCAGTCGCTCCGCCTCCTAGATAAATGAAGTTTATTTGAACTTAAACGCTATTTGTTTTCAACAACAAAATATCAATTGATGTTACTACATATACATGTATATATGATTGACGACGTGTAAATTACTTCAAGTCATGTTCTTGATCTATATTTTAACATCCCCAAAGATAGTTAGGTGTGCTTGCACGTGCATCCATACGTCACCTTTTGCGTATGTCGCAATTCTCCTAACCTTCTAAATTAAATGTTTTCTTCACAAAACTCAGTACAACAGACGCGTCCATGTGATGGTGTACATGTGGCAAACATATTTTATTATGATCATAGTTGATGGGCTGCCTGAGAACATATGAAATGACAGGTATAATTGTTTATCATGCAGATATGCACTTCTCTGCCTAATAAAGGGGTGACCTAATACATTTTGCTTTATTAGGCACTGACCAATAGAGCAAATCAATGCGGAATCCCTCGGCGTTTATTGTACGTAACATTATCTGACGTCTTGCACGTGCACGTACGTTGCCTGACATCATAAAACAAACAAAAAACAACAACATGACGGCGTCCTCGATAAGCGTAACATTCTGAGAAATAGGTAATAATAGTAATTCATACAAAAAATGTGGATAATCTACATGATAAATAGAATATTATGTCAGAGCCTCGCCATTCTTCGTTTTCTAAGCCTCGCCTAATAAGCTTGATAGTAAAAGGCACTGACATAATATTATCTATGTCTGTCCAACTACTACTGGAAATTTAAAGCTTTCTTCACACAAAACTACAGTCTGTTTAAGCATGTGATGCAACAAGGACTGCATCACATACTGATTCAAATTATTAACTTAAGTGTGCAATGAACAGGATAATACATAACCTAAAAGATGGAGACAGGGCAACCCGATACGGTCAGTAGGTAATTCGGCCCACTGGTTACTAGCAGCCTTAATAGGTTTTATGTGTACACATCCTCGCTATATCCCTGCCCCAGCATCCAATCCAACAATACCGCATATATCATGCATATAGAAATAAGTAGTGAACATTATGCATACCAACTTGATTACAGCTACAGTCTGCGGCTTCCCATAGGCCGGTAGCTAAACACGCGATGCTGGCGACACTAGAATCATATCCAGGATTACAACTCACTGTTGCAGTGGAACCGTAGGTTGTTGTACCGACATTCACATTTCCGTTAGCAATGATTGGAGTGCCGCAGTCTGCAAAACATAACACACTATAATAGAGATACGCTGGTCTGTAATCGGAGCTCAGTGATGTGATGATCTACGAATATACTGAATTTCACATTTTATCTTCTTTTCAGATGTAGTGATTTTGGTGCATGTAAAAACAGGTATTTTATATTCCAATATATATATTGGCTGGTCGTCATTAAACGCAGGCTTCATAATCTCTACTCCCAACTAGATTCCATTTTATTTATTTCTCCCATTTTTTCTCGACAGCGCATTTTTTTAGAAGTTAGGACCATACGCCGCTGGCCATGGAAAATACCTACGTTTCCTATTTCGTGTGTATCGAACCGTTGTGGCAAAGTTGACCTCAAAAACATATCTTACATAGTTTTTAGGACACCATTTTGATCGGATATACTAATGTAGGTGATTGTATAATTATGTATTAAGTATATCTCATAAGAAGACGCAGTAATAAGAGATTACATGTAACAACTGAAGTTATTTACGGACAGTTCAACTTACCAGGTATTGCCGTTGAAGCTGTTGGTGCTGCTGTCGATGTTGTTCCTGGTGTTGCAGTCGTAGAGTGTGATGTCGGTGTAGCTATGGGTTCTGTTATAGCTATGTCTGTTGCCGTTGTATCACCCGGTACTGTTATAGTGGTTTCTGATGCTATCGATGTTGTCCCTGGTGGTGTTGTAGTGGTTGCTGGTGCTGTCGTAATAGAACCTGGTACCGTTGTGGTGGTTGCTGATGTTGTAGATGTTGTTTCTGGAGCTGTTTTAGTGGTTGCTGATGATGGCGATGCTATTGTAGTCGTTGGACGTGATGTCCTTGAAGCTGTATTTGCTCCCGTTGTAGATGATGGTGGTAACGTTGTTGTTACTGGTGTTGTTATAGTTTCTAAAATCAAAATGTATCATTAATTTGACCGAAACGTCACAATGTTGAAACATCTAACTTTTTATGTAAACAACCGTTTCCATCGAAGAACACACGCGCTTTATTTGTGTAAATGTTAAACAAGATCATTATACATTTTTAAACAAAGAAGGTGGTAAATGATAAGTACGAGTTGAAATAAGATTTAAATAAGAAGATCAGTTCTTTATTACCCGGTTAAAACGCGTCTTATCGTAAGTAGTATTCTGCTATATGTGTAGTGCACATGTATTTCTTACTTTGAATTTAAAGAAACTAATCCGCCATATAACGGCGATTTTAAAATAACCGTGATTGAATATGCGTAAAATAAATTATGAATTTGTAACTCTTAATTCAATGCTCCAAGTTTAGGGTTTGGCCTGGCTGGTTAAGGCCATTTATATTGTGTCTATAGAGTTTGGATTCTCAAAATATGTAAGTTATACATATACCTCGTCTTCAGTAGTTTTTAGCTCTACTGTCTTTTTAGCTCTAGTTGTCCGTCGTCCGTCCGTTGTCCGTCCGTCGTCCGTCGTTAACTTTTGTCTCGTTAAGACGATAGGGCCTTCATTTTTCATCTGATCTTCACCAAACGTTATCAGATTGTTAATGTCCATGAAAGCTCGGAAAAGGAAAACAGTCAGATCGGATCAGTAAAAGCTGAGTTATGGTCCTTGTTATTCTGAAAAAGACATATTCTGCCTTGTTAACACTCTAGCACCTTCATTTATTATTTGATCTTTACCACACTTGCACAGGTTGTTAAAGGCAATGAAATCTTGGATGAGTTCGAACACCAACCAGATCGTATAAGTAATTCCGGAGTTATGGCCCTTGTTTTTCTGAAAATTGCCGTTTTCTACCTTGTGAACACTCTAGCACCTTCATTTATTATTTGATCTTTACTAAACTTGCACATATTGTTTATATTAATTAAAGCTTTGATAAGTTTGAAAACCAGCTAATTGGGTCAGTGACACCAGTGTTATGGCCCTTGTTGTTTCCGAAAAAAACCATTTTCCGCCTTGTGAACATTCATTTATTAGTTGATCTTTACCAAACTTGCATAGATTGTTAATATCAATAAAAGCTCGGAAAAGCTCGAAAACCATCCAGATAGGATCAGTAACTCCGGAGTTACGGCCCTTGTTTTTACTGAAAAATGCCATTTTCTGCCTTGTGAACACTCCAGCAACTTCATTATTAATCGGATCTTTACGAAACCTTGCCGGTGTCTTTATATCAACGAAACCTCGAACAACCAGCCAGATTGAATTAGTTTCACCGGAGTTATGGCCATTGTTTTGCCGAAAATTGGCATAATAAGCCTTGTGAACACTCTAGCACCTTCATTATTACTTGATCTTTACCAAACTTACAAAGATTGTTAATACCAATGAAAGCTTCGAAAACCAGCTAAATTGGGTCAATACAATACAGAGTTATAGCCCTTGTTTTTTTTCCTGTAAAAAACGCCATATTAAGCCTTGTGAACACGCTAGCACGTTCATTTATTATTTGATATTTATCAAACTTGCACATATTGTTACTATCAAAGAAAGCTCGGACAAGTTCGAAAACCAGCCAATAGGATCAGTAACACCGGAGTTATGGCCCTTATTTATTCTAAAAAATGCAATTTTCTGCCTTCTAAACACTCTAGCACCTTCATTTATTATTTGATCTTTCCCAAACTAGATAATACCAACAAAAGTTTCGACAAGTTAGAAAACCAGCTAAATTGGTTTAATAACACCAGAGTTATGGCCCTTTTTGTTCCTGATAAAAGTCATTTTCTGCATTGTGAACACTCTAGCTCCTACATTTATTATTTGATCTTTACCAAACTTTCACAGATTGTTAATATCAACGAAAGCTCGGACAAGTTCGAAAACCAGCCAGTCGGATCAGTAAACCTGGAGTTGTGGCCATTTTATTTTCTGCCATTTTATTTTCTGCCATTTTTTGCCTTGTGAACACTATTGCACCTTCATTTATCATTTGATCTTTACCAAACTTGCATAGATTGTTATTATCAACAAAAGTTTGGACATGGTCGAAAACCAGCTAAATTGGATTAATAACACCAGAGTTATGGCCCTTTTTGTCCCTGATAAAAGCCATTTTCTGCCTTGTGAACACTCTAGCATCTACATGTATTATTTGATCTTTACCAAACTTTCACAGATTGTTAATATCAACGAAAGCTCAGACAAGTTCGACAACCAGCCATTTTATTTTCTGATCAATGCCATTTTCTGCCTTGTAAACACTCTTGCACCTTCATTTATTATTTGATATTTACCAAACTTGCAAAGACTGTTAAATACCAATACAACCAAGTTAGGCAAGTTAGGCAAGTTTGAAAAACAGCTAAATTGGATCAGTAACACCAGAGTTGTGGCCCTTGTTCTTTCTGAAAATGCCATTTTCTGCCCTGTGAACACTCTAGCACCATTATTTATTATTTGATCTTACCAAACCTACACTGACTGGTACTATGAATAAAAACTCGGACAAGTTCGAAAACTAGCCAAATGAAATGAGTAACCGTAGAGTTATGGCCCTTGATTTGCTGAAAAATGTCATATTCTGCCTTGTGATCCCTTTTGTATCATTTATTATTTGAACATAAATATAAGCTCTTCAAGTTTGAAAAACAGTCCAATCGTATTAGTAACACCGGAGTTACGGCCCTTGATTTAATTAAAACTGCTGTATTTTGCCTCATTAAGATGATAGGGCTTTCATTTGGCCAGCTTTTAATGAGAATTTGCACGGATGATCAGTACCAAATCTAGTTGCTCATGTTGTTGTCGTGTTCCCATCAAAGACTCGTATAAGCAGTAGAGCGATACAGGCCCTCTTGGGCCTCTTGTTTTGTGTTTGTGACGTCATATGTCTTTATTCTTTGTTAACATTGCCATTCATATTTGTCCTTTTGCGTGTTTTAGGTTCTACTGTGTTCTGTGAAAGCTGCATTTCCTGTTCGACTTTTCTACTTATTTTTAGAAACGGTGTACATAGGTTGAAACATGTGGGATATCTACATTAAACTAGAATTAACTAGATTTAAAAATGTCTCGTTTCGCGCTATATGTCTTTATTCTTAGTATACAGAGTCAAACAAGACCGTGTGCACCCAATGTTGCATAATCAACCTGACTACGAAAAATTTCATACAAAGGTATCACTACTTCATTAGTGCATATATTTTGTATATTTTAAAAGTCGTTTTCCTTAATTTGCAACTTATAAAATATTGAATATTTCAACATAAAACATGTTCACATTTTATTTTTTGCCTGAGTATATTTACTTTATTTTTATACGCATTTCACGAGTGAAACACTGCAGTGTTTTATACATATGATAGAGTTTAATATAGTATACGAAGTTTGAAGACAGAATTTCAGAACTTTTACTAGTTGCGTTTTTTACAGCCTATTATGTGTCAAATAAAATGTCATGTTTTTCTAGACAACGTACTAGATGCCCTTATTTTCGTTGAGCGGATACATTTATCAGCTTTCAACTCTACCACTTTTTACTTTTTTTCAAAGTGTTTATTTACTTACTGCTTAAGCATTCGGGTAAGAACTGCCAGGTTCCGTCATCCAAACATATTGTGAACATGCGACCTTCCTTTTCCACAAAGCCGCTATCACACATGACCTTCAACTTTGACCCTATTTTATTCATGTTGCCAAATATCTTGCCATTATTTACCGACGTTAGAGGTTCACATTCTGAAAAGTATAGCTGGAATTCAAAATATATTAAACATTTTGGATCTTCAGATATACACATCAGCCTCCTAATTCCTTCTTTCTTTTGTTTCGATACCGAAATGTAGTTTATATTTCGTTTTGTTAAAATTTTATTACTTTTCTCCAAGAAGTTTTATTGTTCGGTTCATTCATTCTCAAAACGCTTCATACGCATGTTGATGATATGATTAGCACAAAATAGTATCTTCAAACTTATCTTAAACCTTAACCATGTTAACGGTTTATTTATTTAATTATTTATTGTACGTTTCGTGTTCGACAATCTAAATGTTTCCATTCATACTTTTTTATATCACAGTAGCGTTGCCTGTGCAGTGTGGCGGCGGTAAAACGTCTCCCCGTGCTTGTAATAGGACTGTTATTCCGATCTTTGGAGATCGCTCACAGCCCGATATTTACAGATATCTGTGGTGCATTCTTAAATACCTTTGTTTTCCTACTTGAATTTCGAATAGGTGGTTCTACTACTCCAGCCTTTAAGGTTTCTGAGTATTGTTTAATCATCCTTAGGATATGTTGCCTGCTTTTTAATTTAGTCTTTTGACTGTTACCCGTGATACGCAGGATTTATAACCACCGCTCCCAACTAAATTCCATTTTGTTTATTTCGCCCATTGTTTTCTCTATTAGGGCAAAGCGTTTTGTTAGAAACTGGGACTATACGCCGCTGGTCATGGAATGGTGTGAAAACACCTCATTGAAAGTTCCACATACACCGTGATATGCATACCATCTTCGGGATGGCTGAAATGTTTGTGCTATAGACATTTTAAATATTGAGTTCTGCTCAACCCGGGGTTAGAGGGCGTGAACGGTAGCAAGCACATTTCTCAATCAAACCGAGACTGCAATATGTTTTATACTTATCGTGTTCGACGATTTCCAATTTTCTCCTTTCATACTTTTTTATTTTATTATTGCTCTAGCATCTGCCAAGTTGCTTCTTGTGGCTTTCTGTTGTTTTTTTATATTCATACATACAGGATCATCTGTGTGTTATACTTATATTGCCTTCTTTATTCGCACGGTCTAGTTTACTTGGGTTTAGTAGGGTTAGAGTTAGGATTGGTACACCCTAGAATATGGTCATCTCCCACCACTGACGTATTCCAAGACGGTACCCCTATTGTCAACCCCTTTATTTTGTTGGTGCACTTTGCGTGTATTTGTTGTTTGTTTTGAACACGTAATTGTGGTTGACTGTGTTCTGTGAATGCTACATTTCATGCCCCAGCTTTAAACCAATTTTTATTATAAACCTTTCGAAGCTCCATAATAGCATTTAGTCATATTAAGAAATTCTAGAATTCTCCAACCACTAATTCGAAAAGCACAACAGTATTCATGTTTCAGATCTTACCATGTAATCCATCTACAATGATTCACCTGATTTTGATGGTTTAGCTTATAAGTCAGTATATGCACCACAGAGTTACCCATAAATCATAATCAAAATGGTGGCCAGAATTTGGAAGCTGTTTAACGGCCCTTCAACACAATATAAGCGGCCAGAATGACAATTGCAAAATATATACATTTTGCCAAGCTAGGTTTTACTTTTACTGGTGTACTGAAAGTTCTTATATTAAGCTGATTTTATTTGTGAATATATCGTCGGAACCCACGGGTGGATGCACTCCACTGTACTCCAGTCAATGCATTTGACCGCGAATTCCGACATTATTTGTACTATTAAAGTCCGTGCTAAGTAAATGTCACTGGGAAACCGGGACACATGTTTACCAAAATGAAGTCATGGATTGGATAGCTTATAATGATTGAGATAAAGGAATTTGAGAATTCAAACATATAAACATGTGTTCTTCAAACACTGAGGGTGTGTCACCTGAATAATTTGTCATTAATGACACTTGAAAAAACTTAGGCATGGGGTGGCATCTATTCCTTCGAGATATAGAAATAATAGTGTAGCCCTGGATGCTACGGTGTAAAATGAATATGAAATGAAAAATTTGGAAATCGCTGAACACGATAAATACAAAAAATATTGGTGTCTCGGTTTGATTCATTCATTCATGAACGGTAGTGAACAATGCTTGCTACATTTTACGTCCTCTAGCCCCGTGTTGAACAGAACTCGATATTTAAAATGTCAACAGTACACAAATATTTGAGCCATGCCGAAGATGATATGCATATGAGGTGAACATGGAACCTTCAATCACAGGTACCGGTTTAAAAAAAAAAAAAGAAAAAAAAAAAAGTTATATTCTATTAAATACTGAAGGTCAGCATCGAGGAAATCCCAAAATATAGGCATGCATCTCTAAACAACAGCTGCAGTGTTAGTTTTTGAAGTCCCACAGAGCTGTCATATGCTGCAATCAACTCATCGACACTATTCCTTACGCAATATGTCTTTATCCATGCAATAAATAATGTCCAAGTACCTTTCCGACGATCAAAAGTACACGTTTTCAAAAATCTCAGTATCCCACGACGCCATTTGCATTGAGAATGCCGGAAGTTGATAGCAAAGCCGCAGAAATACTTGTTAAATACTTGTGATCGTCGGAAAGGTACTTGGACATTATTTATTGCACGGATAAAGACATATTGTGCGTAAGGAATAGTGTCGATGAGTTGTTATGTCTGCGGGAGCTTCTACAAAGGCTAAACAGCGGTCTACGGGGATCTGTATAGGCGAATAATACGGACTGGCTTAGAGTCGATTTTTAAAAACAGGTACGTTTTCTGTGTTTTTCGAGCACCAGAGCTTTTCTTATGTGGTGTGGACATACGAAAGTGTATGTTATTGGAAAGATAATTTATTCCCGAGTTGATTGCAGCATATGACAGCTCTGTGGGACTTCAAAAACTAACACTGCAGCTGTTGTTTTGAGATGCATGCCTATATTTTGGGATTTCCTCGATGCTGACCTTCAGTATCTAATAGAATATAACTTTTTTTTTTTTTTTTTTTAAACCGGTACCTGTGCCTTCAATGAGGTATTTTCATACCATTCGGTGGCTAGCGGCCTAAGGGCCCAGTTTCTAACAAAAACCTTTGCTCTAAACAAAAAAGAAAACACAATCTAAGTAAATCTATGGGAAATTCAATAGTTGCGACCTAAATGGTATATTAATTACTATACCTACCTTCAACAGAACACGTATTGGTGGCTGTGTTTGTGCACACTTCGTGATCGGCACACCCACAACTCTGGTATATGGTATAGGAATTACGACACCTACCTTCAACAGAACACGTACTGGTGGCTGTGTTTGTGCACACTTCGTGATAGGCACACCCACAACTCTGGTCTACGGTATAGGAATTACGACACCTACCTTCAACGGAACACGTACTGGTGGCTGTGTTTGTGCACACTTCGTGATCGGCACACCCACAACTCTGGTATACGGTATAGGAATTACGACACCTACCTTCAACGGAACACGTACTGGTGGCTGTGTTTGTGCACACTTCGTGATCGGCACACCCACAACTCTGGTATACGGTATAGGAATTACGACACCTACCTTCAACGGAACACGTACTGGTGGCCGTGTTTGTGCACACTTCGTGATCGGCACACCCACAACTCTGGAAAAGTAGCAAGTGTTAGCAGCATTACATAGAAATATAGTATGGGACACCACAACATTATTTGTTTCTGGAAGGGAACAAAGTTATCTGCCTCTTTAATTACCCATTGATCACGTTTGATAAGCAATATAGTTTTGATTAAAGTGGACCTAACTTATTTGAATAGTTTTTGACCAAGATGGTCCTGATTATGACAGGCATATTTACAGCATTTTTCTAATGCTCGTAGAATTTCATCATATATCGGAAGTATGCCAATACTGAACAACAATCGCATGCATGGGTGCTTTCAAGTACTTTCAGTCTAGACCTAAATTCCGTGAATAATAATAAATGAATGAGATATTCAACTACCTCGTCGAGGCATTCAACTACCTCCGTCCCATTAGATTTGCCTCATCATTTATTCAGAATCATTCGTTCAGAATGAATGCATCCTGTCTGTAATTAACAATTCCATTGTTGCATGTACCTTAACGAGCAAGTATAAGGACGTGTTTCTGAAGTTTCTAACAATTGTTTGCGTTTATTGGTCGTGTATTGATACTTATTTGTATTGATACTTATTAATATTTATTAACTGCGTTGGCATAAATTGTTGCTGTTGATTGCGAAGTTTTTGTGTACGCTGAGTTACAGGAATGAAATTTCTAAAATTGAGAAAATTACCTTTCTATTTTGACAACCTAACAGATGGAAGCCTTATGAGGGATATGACTTTAGTTCACATATTTTTTCGATGTTGTATGCCTAATGTGTAAGGCTTGTTTGTAAAACTATTGAAATGTTCGTTACCAATGTTTTATCAAGGTAGATTAAAGTTTTACGTTAAAAGAGTTTCTAACTATATGCTCCAACATACGCAAATATTTGTGTGAAACGTTGCTTAGCAAACTCGTCTAAATCACTTGTTTTGTAATGTTTTAATTGCAATAAATATTTTCGCTACTGAAATGTTCGTTACCTGTGAACTTTTAGAAATACGCACTGTATTTCGTGATTTCGCGACGTTTAGACCGCCATATTAGTGTAAAATGTAGCAGTGTGACGGAGAGAATAACAAATACAGAAAATACCGCGTTAATGATTATTCTGTATTTGTATCATGTTGCGATGTTGACTATGTTTTATGTAATAAGATGCTTCATGCTTAATACAGTTATCAATAATTATGCACCTTGTTGAACATCGATTATTTTACAGATGGTTAAGCTGCTTGTGTGTGTTACTATATTAGCTAGAAGCAGTTATTTGAGCTTTATATTTTGTAATAGCAATGCATTTCAAATGCATGCAGTGGGATATCCTTCGTGAGTGGCATAGTTATTGTTTGACGCAATCCAAACGGAAAAGTTTTCGTTACTATTTCTTCATTTTATATGTCATCCTAAGTGTACATAAAAGTAAGTATAGAAGTCCAACAGGAAATGCAGCTTTCACAGAAAACAGTAAACCCAAAAACACGCAAAAAGACAAACAAGAATGGCAATAGTAATAAAGGCATATGACGTCACAAACACAAAAAGGGTTGACAGTAGGGCTACTGCATTGGAACGGCCAGTGGCAAAAAGGCCGCTGGCGGTTTAAACCGGGTTCTAGGGTGCACCAAACCAGTATGATTTAATTAAGAAAACAGTGTGATATTAAATGTCTATAGAATGCATAACACCTTACATACTGAGGTTGTTAAAAAAAACATGAATGTATGCATACGAGGAAGGAGACTTTCAAACGCGCCCTTTTTTTAGGGAAAGGGTATCTTACACAATTGATTTGTTGAGACAAAACATTATAGTACTTTCCTTTTCGTCTCTTTTTAAGAGTTAAGTAGTTATTTTAATATAAATATACGATACTATTTACTATGAATTGTAATTGTTGCTCTATAGTTTTGATATTATAACGTTTATATTTATGTATAGAACTTTTCATCAAACCGTAACGAACATTCCAAAAAATGCATATGGTCTAATTCAGATCAGTGTCGCAACAATGCCGAAAACCAGGGATGAAATGAGAAATGAGAAACAAACGACGTAAAGCTATGCCGCATCGTCACGGCTTTCCTCAAACAAAGAAAAATATCGTGCAAATGTTTAGACAGTGGAAAAATCAGGATCATGAAGTGTTGGTGCCAGACCTTCAAACTTGAAACAATTGGATATGAGTGCACATCAACGACAGTGTCGAGTCAAAGAGATATTTTGCAAGTGTGCCTACCATTTATACTATTTCTAAACAGAATGGGTATTGTAAAAAAGAGATGGAAACGCAAACTTGCCAATGCTAATAGTCGAACTGCACAGTTCAAACGCAATACAAATGAAATAGAAATGACATGTATAAACATACACAGCGTGCATTGCAACTACATGAGAACAAAACCAAAAGCAAATATAAGACAAATTCAACTCCCAGAACTTTACCTGAAACACAGATTGATGAAGTTTCCTTATCGTCACAAAACGGAAAGGTCGGAAAAAAAATACTTTTGGCACACGTATTATTTGACGAAATGAAGGCTACAGTTACATACAGGGAGAAGAAGTCGAACAATTGTAACATATAAATAAAAGATGATATAAAGAGATGATAATAGTCGCATGGCAGCCTGGCAAGGCAGATGTCAAAAGAATGGACAACGGAAAAAAGATCCAGACTCGTGTTCTTACCTATCACAAAAGAATGAAAGTTGTTCTTATCTATCAAAAAAGAATGAAAGGAGAACTTTTACAAAACCTTTATAAGAAGTTTAATTCCGACAGCACTGGAATGATCATATATATTGTTAACTTCTTTCTGAGAACAACCTCACAACGATATTTCTTGTTTATTTTCTAAACACCAACACGCAGTTTTTGTCTTGTGCAGTAAGGACATAAGCTGCCATTGCGTTTGACTGCTGTGGTTTCTCTAGGACAATTCCTCTCATTTTTAACATTAAAAGCACTGCGGAAAGTAGGCGTCGAGATAAATTCAAATCCAGAAATTCTGATCAAAGAATATCTCGACTTGTAATGATTGTTTGACGCCTACATTACGTCAATGTTTTTTCTCTGGAACTCAGCAGCACCAATTGGTATACTCCAGTACATTCTACTGAGGAGGATGTTGTTTCCACACGTATTACTCCGTGCACTACTTCCAAGGCTTGGGTAGACGAAAAGCAAAACAAACTGCCTACTATGTACTGGATTTCGAAATTACATAACAATCCATATAAGGCACGCTTTATTTCGAATTCTAGTGCCTGCACTACAACAAACATCTCCAAACTTTTAACTTCTTGCCTTACTGCCATAAAAGATCACGTTAAACGATATTGTGATAAAACTCTGGGATTAATTTGTTTTGGTCTATAAAAAATTCAAGAGACGTTCTTGATAAAATTTTCAATAAACGTTATATTTCATCTATAAGCACTTATGATTTCTCTACACTATACACAATATTAGCACATCATCTTATCAAAGACAAGCTCATTTCTCTTATTCAAAAAACATTCGCTAGAGAAAATACTACATGTTTGGCCTGTAATAATATTAAAGCGTTTTATACTAACGGCAGTTTAGACAATTATACTATGTGGACTTGCTATGAAGTTTGTGAAGCACTCATCTTCCTAGTACGTAATATTTTCGTCAGGTATAGGACCACTGTTTATAGACAAGTTGTTGGTATCCCTATGGGTACGAACTGTACCACTTTTCGCAGATTTGTTTTTATTTTGCTATGAAAGAGATTTCATGTTGAGTCTTTCACCAGATACCCAGGCAGATGATATTGAAGCCTTTAATATCAACTCTCGGTATCTGGATGACATATTGAACATAGACAACCCTTTCTTTCCAACTATGGTCAATAATATTTATCCTAAAGAACTTCAGCTTAACAAAGCTATTATATCTGATAATAACGCCTCTTTTCTTGATTTAGATCTCTCGATTGAAAATGGTGAAATAATAGGCAAATTCTATGAAAAGAGAGATGATTTTAATGTTGACATTGGTTATTATCACCACGTGGATGGGGATGTTCCTCGAGCAACTTCTTATGAGTTGTATGTGTCTCAACTTATTCGTTTTTCAAGAGCTTGTACTCGAGTTGAGGACTTTGATATTCGTAACCTTTGTATAACTAAAAAGCTACTCAGTCAGGGCTACCGTTACCATAAACTTCGTAAAACCGTTGCATAATTGTATTATCGTAACCCTGATCTTCTTTCCAAATATAAATGTAATTTAAGAACTTTTCTGCGACAAGGACTATCACAACCTGACTTCTATGGTGATGTGATTTATAAACTTCGTAAGATTCTTGGTCATGATCACTTTCATACTATCTTTGTTAAACTTGTTAAGAAGTTTATCAAAAGAGGTTATGACCCTATAATTTTGCAACGTACTGCATGCTTGGTGGTGGACTCTTTTACAGTTCGCCACTATGCTTTCCTCTTTAACTGTACGATGACCGGACAGGCTGTGGACCCTATGATGACGCCTACCTAAAGCCGATTGGGACGGTGGTGTTTGATGTTTGTCTATGATATTTCTTGTCGTGCCCTAAATGGTTTATTCTCTTCTTGCTCTGGCTTCTGCCAAGTCATTGGGTTCAATCCTCCGTGGTGCCACTGAGTTCCGTCGGTGTGTTCTTGGGCATGACACTTTCCCTAGCCTCGTCCGCGGATAGGAACGTAAACAGGGCGGTGCCGTGTTTCGGTCTATCCTCCGAGCACGTTAAAGAACCATAGGAATCTATTCGATAATAAGAGTAGGGCAGGTTCCCAGATTCCTATGTATCCTTCCTCTCTCTCTGGGGCGGCTCTAAATAACCTATACTGTGTTGCTGAGCCGTTAAACAACATTCATTTATTGAGTACCTTCATTGTGACTTTCTATGCTATTGTTTTTGTGTATTATATTTACATGAGCATATTTGTGTTTTACTTATATTGCCTATTGATGTTGCCTTGCTGGTAAGAGATTAGATCATGGCGGGGATTTCCTTATTTACACTGTCCTGTTTTAATGGGATGGCTGTATGGTAAGTGTAGAACCGGTTTAAACCCCCAGTGGCCTTTGTTGCCACTGACCGTTCCAATGCGATAGCCCTATTGTCAACCCTTTTGTGTTTGTGATGTCGTTTGCATTTGTTATTACTTTTGCCTTCTCATTTGTCTGTTTGCGTGTTTGTTTTTGTCTTTTGTGGTTGACTATCGTCCTTGAATGCTGCTTTCCCTGTCCGATATTTGTATCTTTCTTGTGAAATAACAGAATCTTTGAAAAAGATGACCATGTAAACCAGTGGAAAAGAATAGAAGTCGATGAGAAAATAGAGGAGACGAAGTTTAGTAATACAGACGTTATTACACATTTCGATACTCAAATGTGCAAACACATGTGATATTCTTTGGAAGATCGGCGTCCCAAAAGCTACTGTGAAATCTAAACGGTTGTTTAAAATATCCAATGAGAACAGACAGCTGGTGACACAAGTGTTTGTGAACCAAATATCTAAGTAAAAATGGGGGATAATTCTGGTAAATGCATATCAGAATTATGGTCTTTGTTACATATGGTTATGTAATGATGATGAACATGTGTGTAAAGTTTTCTGTCAAAATGTTAACCAAATATATAAGTAGCAAAGGCGATAATTCTGGTAAAATGCCTAACAGATTGACAAGGACTATCACAACCTGACTTCTATGGTGATGTGATTTATAAACTTTTGTAAGATTCTTGGTCATGATCACTTTCATACTATCTTTGTTAAACTTGTTAAAACGTTTATCAAAAGATGTTATGACCATATCATTTTGCAACGTACTGCATGCTTGGTGGTGGACCCTTTTACAGTTCGCCACTATGCTTTCCTCTTTAATTGTACGATGACCGGACAGGCTGTGGACCCTATGATGACGCCTACCTAAAGCCCATTGGGACGGTGGCGTTTGAAGTGTGTCTTTAATCTTTCCTGTCATGCCTTTAATGGTTTATTCTCTTGTTGCTCTGGCTTCTGCCAAGTCATTGAGTACCTTCATTGTGGCTTTCTAGGCTATTGTTTTTTTTCTATTATATTTACACGAGCATATTTGTGTTTTACTTATATTGCCTATTAATGCTGCCTCGTTGGTTAGAGATTAGATCATGGCGGGGATTTCTTTATTTACACTGTCCTGTTTTAATGGGATGACAGTAGGGTAAGTGTGAGGTTTGGTGCACCCTAGAACCGGTTTAAACCCCCCAGTGCCCTTTGTTGCCACTGACCGTTCCAAGGCGGTAGCCCTATTGTCAACCCTTTTGTGTTTGTGATGTCGTTTGCATTTTTTTATTACTTTTGCCTTCTCGTTTGTCTGTTTGCGTGTTGTTGTTTTTTCGTTTTGTGGTTGGCTGTCGTCCTTGAATGCTGCTTTCTCTGTCCGATATTTTTGTCTTTCTTAACGTGCTTGTCGCATATGGGCGTATAATGATGAGGAATATGTATGGCAAGTTTAAATGTTTTGGATCAAATATTATTTTATTTTATTTCAAAACTTTAACTGAAAAATCTAAGTGAAAAGGGGGAATAATTTAGGAACGATTTATGACAGAGTTATGGTTCTTGTCACATAACACGGTGTAATGATAATGAACATGTTCCATAGCTTTTCAAAAATACTTGTTTGAGAATGAGGAAAAATAAAAACATTAAAAAACACTTTACTCTTCCCGTGCTATGAATAAGTAAACTAAACTGTTATTTTACTTGTCCTTAAGAGCCTAGTATTTGTTTTGGCCTTTGGGTAGAATACTGCTTAAGCCGGTTTTAGGGGGCGCCGGAGGTTTTGCTTCGTGCTTATCTCTCATGAACAGATTCAATAAAACCGAGTCTGCCACTCTGTTCTCTTGGTTGTGTTTGCTGCTTCCAAAGGACCTCCCCTATCGGTATTTATTTCTTTAAACAAAACTGACGGACTGACCAGACTGACGGACGGACGAAAATCGCCAAACTATAGGCATTGGTTTGCTACGCAATCCGGCTAAATATTGCTAACATTGTTTAAATCCTTGTCAGTATCGGAGAACATGTTGTGTATAACTTTGAATTACTGAAGAAGTTAAGTATTAAAGACCCGTACGGAAAGAAATGGTGTCCGCTTCCACGTCGATTAACTTATGCTAAGAGTGAGAAGTAAAAGCATAGAGTGCTTTCCCGACTGTTTCAAACTTGTTAATAAATAATATCAGAATGAATTTACATGCTTAACGACCAGCGTGTCATATTAAAATGATATACCAGTAGCATATGTAATAGATAGAGTCTGGTCTCAGCGAGTTTGGCTTATTTAAACACCGAGATGGGCGTAGCCAATCGATGTGTTTAAATAACCAACGAGCTGAGACAGACTCTATCGTTTTAGTAGCATGGCATGAACATGCCAGGCTCATCTTCCATGTACATCGAGATAAAATATGGAAAATGGGCCTAGAACCTTCTCACCCTGAACTGCAGAGTTGCTGCAAATTCTATCGTAAAAACTCCATTTACGCTGGAGCCACGTTTATTGTTTTTCTGCCACTGCTCTTTTGATGTGAGCGAGATGGCACCTGAAACAATGCAGGGATCATGATGAAGACCTTTAATGAACATGAATAAAAAATGATAAAATGAACATGAATTTGGGGGGATTCTACCCCTCTGCCTACCTCCAAAGGCATCTGCAGTGGCCCTATTATTTGCCCCGTGACCAAACGGGGCACCCGGGAACCACACGGGGAGCCCCCACTCGTTAATTAAACTTAGCTTAATTATATTTTAAGTGCACACAACCTCCCTATTACCCTGTCATCGGCGCTCAAATTGACAAGACAGTTTAAATAAAAGTACATCCTATCCAAAGGAAATCTCTAACAAGATCCACATCCAGACAAAATAGGAAATGATACATGTGTATTTTGTTGTAAATATATACAAAAAAATAAACTGCAGGAAATGACATTTAGACTTTTACCAGCATTTAATGCAGACATATTACAACTATAACGCATGCGCAGTATATTAGGGAAGAAGTACAAATAAAACAAAATGTTGCGTTTAATTTACGAGTACACTAGAGCGTTTTAGTATCCAAAGCCTTTGACTTCATGGAAATACGGGAACAGTGTAAATTAGATTAAATTATAGTATGTTAAATTTAATATAATTCATTTTATTGCACTTCGCACAAACTCCTAGGAATTTCATTGGATTAGAGCGGTCACATGGTGACCCCTATTATTCTATAGTGGGTCAGTAGATTTCATAGAGAGTCACTAAAACAATATGAACAAATCCGATTCAGAGTTTAAATTATTTGCAAATAGATCTTTAAGGCGTTAGTAACAAACATAATAAGTAAAATAATAATGTTTTTAAACAGTACCGGTGGTGACGTCAACGTTATGACGTCAAACTGCGCGAACGTCTCAATGACGTTGACGCTCCATTAAAATGGGTTAAATATCGGGTTTTGCATTAAAAACGGTGCTCGATGCAATAAATCAGTTATTGAGTTTGTTACTGACCCCCTACAGAAATATGTGTGGTCAGTCAGATATAGGGGGACTCGGCTATTGCATCGCCCCCTATATATCTTACTGACCCCACATAGTTCTGTAGGGGGTCAGTAACAAGCCCAATAACTAATAATGTGTTTTTTCATTTGAAGCATACTTACCTTATCTGGAATATCATGTTCGATGTAAACCGAAGGTTCGTTTTTGTTAACGTCGGGAGTACCGGTTGCATCATGCAGTTCACAAGTTTGAGACCTGCTCTTGTAATTTACAGATTTACACTTTTTGCGGATGCTGCATTGATACACACACGCGTTCAGTGACAATCCGTACAATCTCCGAAATGGCGTCAGGCTCGACGAATAATGGTGAGTCTTTTTATATTGATACTTGCTGTTCCCAAAACACGTATGTGTTACACAAATGAAAAGTAGGCCCAGTGTTAGAATAGTGAAACTAGTCATTTTGTTAATACATGTTTAACAGTTTTACAGCGTTACACATGGACTATTTCACTTTGTCTTCAACTTACATAAAAACGTAAGCATTATCCAAACAATCAAGTGTATGCGTATTCCAACGAGACGTTGTTCTGTGTTAGGTACGGAATAACTTCGATTCCGAGTAAGTCGAAGCAACTAAACTCAATGCACCGCGAATAAGTCTCCTTGATTAGAACTATAGACGGCAGCAGTTTGTTGGTTAATGACGAAGGCGTTATATTTCTTATATCAGTTAGACGAGAAATTAAAACCGATATAATTTAAATGGTAGCAGGGAGTGTGGAATTGTGTTTGACGATAGCGCTAGTATTAAATTGTGTTATTCAGAAACCATAAGACAACTTTTCAGGCTCTCAAACATGTATTCCTTTGTCCAAATATTTGAACATTTCTTTAAATCATTACACTTATCTTCACCTAGTTTCATCTCTCTTTAAATCAGTTGAAGCGATGTATAGAATGAGTTACAACTTTCTTCCATTCATGTACATCTCTCTTTACATAATAAGAAAATCGATAACAAACAATAGTTTAAAAGTTTATTTAAGTCTCATCTCAGTACAATATTGTTTACAATACAAAAAATCGTAAAACATAACTGTGTCATTCTTTCGAGAATTACAGGAGACAATACAAGACAAATATATTATATGAATTTTTACAATGTTAAAATATTGAGCAGTTGGTTCTGAACCTATAGCCACAGCAGTAGGTCCAGTAGTCAGTTGATTCAGATATATCACAGTAAAATATCACTGCTTTGTAGCATGGTCGCAGACAATTCTCTTTGTTAAGACACAGGTGTAAATCGTTTAATTGAAAATAAGACCTGTCAGAATAACTGTGAGAATAACAGTGAGAATAACAGTTAGAATAACTGAAATAGAGCTGAAATGGAGATGCTACAAAACAAATAGAGTATGGTTTCATCTCGTTGGTTAATTTAAACACCTCGATGGGCTACGCCCATCTCGATGATTAAATGAACCAACTCAATGAAACCATACTCTATCTATTACTTAATTTATTACATTATTTTCTCAGCATGTTATTATCAAACATAAGAAAAATGGTTCTATAGAAACCACAGCAATCAAACGCAATGGTGCCGTATGTCCGCACTACACCATCAACAGAAATATGACCATATATATCAATGAAAAGGACAATACGTAACGTAAAAAGTGGTGAAGACAAGGTTACTGGCTTGGAACGGTCAGTCGTCAATAACGCCTACAGTTTTGCTTAAATCGATGTTATGTGTACACAACCTCGTTATTAAACGCCCAAATTGACAAAACAGTGTAAATAAAAGTACATCCAATCGAATGAATGAATGAATGGTGTTTGAAGGCACGTCGACACATAAATAGGTCATATTGTGCGCAAAAACTGACGAAAGATGAATGAATGAATGGATGGTGTTTTACGGCACGTCGACACATAAATAGGTTATAGTGTGCGCAAAAACCGACGAAAGATAAAGAAATTAAGTAGTAATTAAAAATTAATGTAAGTATATACAGATAAAACTATTAAAAAAAGGGATGATATGGTAGTAATATAAACTTTATATGTAAATCAATAAATGCCCATCAACGTGTATATAAACAAGTAAATATATATAAGAACACATTATAATGATTTATATAGTCTTATTTTTTAGGAAATCTAAAACAAGACTAAAATCTATAGTATTAAATAACTGTTTCATAGTATTAACATTGTAGTACCTTTGACGCATAGGACCAAAGTCTACACATTCCAACAAGATGTGTTTGACCGTTAACGGTGCAAAGCAGGGTAAACATTCTGGTAATTGGTCAGCTTGTAATAAATATGAATGAGTATAATGTGTATGCCCTATCCTGCAACGAGCTAGGAGAACTTCTTCTCGACGAATGGGTCTACTAGAAGAATGCCATTCTCAAAGTAAAGGTTTAATTGAATGGAGTTTATTGTTAACTGACAAATCCCAAGTGGCTTGCCAAGAGTTACGAATAAATGTGTTAATACAACTTTTAAAATAAGTATAAGGTAACTTAGCATTAGATATATGTAAACCTTATGCTGCTTTAGCTGCAATATCAGCTCTATCATTACCACGTATTATACATGGCTTGGAAGCCAGCAGAAAATACTAACAGTATCAACTGTAAGAGAATTGTACTTTTCTAAAAGTTGAAGCACAACTGGGTTATCATGTTTCATATTACCCAGTGCTTGAAGAGATGAAAGGCAAGCAGAGAAGATAATAAAATTGTCATCATCAGATTCCTGAATGTCATTTAAGGCAAGTTCAATTGCATTGTCTTAAGTTCAGCTGAAAAGAAAGATAGAGGCCTTGTCAGGCAGGCGGCTCTTTATGCTGTATTTATGAACAACAGCTGCTGCAGCTACCTTATCTCCATCTTTAGAACGATCTGTGTATATATGTTGAAAGTAACTGTATCTCGATTTAATTTCATTACATTTGCTTTGAAAGACAGTAGGCTCTGTACTGGAATTTTTACTATTACTATTACAAAGATCAAAAACAATTCTTGGTGTTTCCAAAGTCCACGGTGGAATTTGTGGTACTTTGTACTTGGCAATCAAATTTAGGTCGATTTCAGTGTCTCTTAATTTTGGTTTGATACGAAGACCAAATGGTCGAATGGCCTTCGGTTTTCGATCAAAAAGAGGTTCATAACTAGGATTATAAACATTATCGAAAGTTGGGTTTGAAGGGTTTGAAGGGTTAGATTTTAATTTAATGGCATATTAAAGCGCTAATTTGTCCCGTCTATGAGACAGTGATGGTTCATTAGCTTCAACATGTAGTCTTTCGGCTGGTGATGTACCTAAGGCGAGTCGTAATCCTTGATTATGTATAGGATCGAGTATCTGCAAGTATGACTTGCGAGTCGATCCATATACTATTGAGCCGTAGTCCAGCTTGGATCTGATAAGGGATCTATAAAGTTGTAAAAGTACTTTACGATCTGCTCCCCAATTATTGTTTGCAACAACTTTGGGTAAATTAAGAGCTTTAAGGCACTTGACCTTCAAGTATTTAAGGTGTGGTATCAACGTTAATTTACGGTCGAAAATAGGACCAATGAATTTTGTTTCATCCACTACTGGTATTGGTGACCCATCCAGTGTTAGATGAGGGTCTTCATGATGTGTACGTAGTTGACAAAAGTGCATACAATTAGTTTTAGATTTAGAAAATTTAAAACCATTTTCATCCGACCAGGTCTGAAGAAATATAAAAAGATTGGACAGGGAACGTAGCATTCAAGGAGGACAGTCAACCACAAAACACAGAAACAAACACGCAAACAGACAAACAAGTTTATTCAGACATTGTTTAAGTTGTCTGTCAATAGTGTTCATGATTTTTGCACGATAACATATAACAAAGTCGTCAACATATAGAGAGCATTTCACACCAGGATTGATGCATTTGACTATACTGTTGTTTTTTATATTAAAAAGGGTGACAGAGAGTATGCTGCCCTGTGGCACACACATCTCCTGTTCATGAATGTCAGAGAGGGTTGAACCCATTCGGACACGAAACTGTCTAGTACCCTCTAAGAAATTCTCTATAAAAAATGGTAATCGGCCTCTAAGACCAAGGTCATAAAGATCATTCATGATACCGTACTTCCATGCAGTATCATAAGCTTTCTCCAAGTAAAAAATACAGCGACTAGGTGTTTTTTCTTTACGAAAGCTTCCCTATTAAAGGATTCAAATGTCTGTTGTGCCTCGTTGGCGCCGGAATCCACTTTTATACTTTGTTATTAGCTTGTTGGATTCCAGGTACCAAACGAGTCTCTCATTAATCATTCGTTCCATGGTTTTACATATACAACTCGTTATAGCAATAGGGCGATACTTTCTTGGGTCCATATGATCCTTTCCTGGTTTGGGGACTGGAATAACGATTGCTTCCCGCCAAGAATCGGGGAAGTTTCCGGTCACCCACACCTTATTTAATATATCAACAAGTGTAGAGAGACAGGTTGCAGGTAAATGTTTTAATAATTGATAATGGATATCATCAGAACCAGCTGATGTATCATGAGCCTTTTTAAGGGATTCTCGAAGTTCTTTGAGAGTGAACAGTTTATTGTATTTCTCCAAATTTTTAGACTTGAAATTCAGCTTCTTCTGTTATTTTAGTTTCTTATTTTTTAGAAAATTTGTTTGACAATTTTCAAAAGAAGAGTTTTTAGAAAATGTTTTTGCCAAGGTGTTTGTAATACCTTTGAAAGATGTAATATCATCATTATCAGTTTTGAGATGATTTACACAACTAGAATTACCTTTACAGTTTATTTTCCGGACCATGTCCCACGTTTTCTTAAGAGATGAGCGAGATTTCAGCCTAGAGACATAAGATCTCCAGGATTTCCTCTTGCTATCCTTAAAAGTACGAAGGGCTTTCGCACGAAAAACTGAAAAAGTATTTAAATTAGTTTTAGTTGGCCGCAAATTAAAAGCATTCAATGCAGATTTACGATCGCTGACTGCCTTTTTGCACCCATCATCGTACCATGGTTTAAGTGGGCGTTTTGGATTTGCCGAGGTTTTTGGAATAGTTTGATTAGCTAGATCATGAAGGGTTTTCTTAAAAAGAGCAGTCGCGTCTTCGACATCCTCGAAAACGGAAGGCTTTAATTACGTATCAAAATCAACTTTGCGAAGTTTCCATCGTTGCGTTTTTTCGAGAAGTGGAGGGCCAATATTTTTCAAGAAATAAGGGGAAGTGGTCCCTTCCACATAGGTCGTCACCAACACTCTACAAAAAATCCATCAAGAGCGTTGGATCACATATTGTTAAATCAATGGAAAAATGAGAGCCTGTAGCTGAATGTAAATAAGTATGTGATTTGTTATCAATAAAAATACACAAATTATTTTTGGCTAAGAAATCCTCAACTTTCTTGCCTTTACCCCAAATGTAGTTGTGTGCATTAAATCACCCAGGAGTATAAAATGTGATGTTAATTGTGCAACTAGGTGATTTAGATATTTAAGGTCTAGTGAAGAACTGGGCAGTAAATATAAGGAGCATATTGTTATAACTCTGTGCATCGTAACACTGACGGCAACAGCTTGCAAACCAGTTTTCAACGCAACAGTTCTAATGTTTCGCACGAATCGAAACCAGAAGCTAAATATAGTTATACAATCAATATTTTTTAAAAGATATCTTATCACTAGTCTTCAAGGAAGTTTCTTGAAGACAAAATGCAACATGGTTGTGTTTCGTTAAAAGTAAGCTGATTTCATCATAATTATGTTTTAAACCTCGGCTGTTCCATTGAATGACCTTATTTGATTTTGATGTCACTAAGGCGGAAGTACGGGTTCACGGCCTTTGGGTTTGGCAGACCTTAGAGACTTTGGGAGTTCCAGATGTGCTGGATCATCAACCTCCATCTCCAAGTCTCCAAATCTGTTGTGCAGTTCAATCGGATCATCATATCCTTTTAACTGCTTCCCCAACCCGGGAGTTTTCTGTTTCCTTGCTGTCACGTCCATGGCAGCCGTTCTGCTTGGTTACGAACTCTTGGGAGAGTTCGTCGGATTTGACGAACCTTTGGAAGAGTTCGTCGGGTTTGGTGGACTCTTGGTTGCACCAGAGGCCGTCGATTTCGAAATAGATGAAGTCGATGCAGTAGATGTAGGAGTTGTTGAGGAAAGAGCTGAAGGAGTTTCAGGCTTGGAAGCCACAAGAGTTTTGGGAGCCACAGGAGGCTTATTTAAAAGGACCACAGTTTGTGAGGCTGAAGATGTTTTAGAGGAATTCTGAACAGAGAATGGAATAGTAGTAAACTTGTCGGAGTCTATTTGCCAGGTCAACATGGTCTGCGCCGCGATCGACCTGGTAGATGCTTTCTCAACCCTACTCGCATCGGCATATGATTTGCCAGATGGAGTGGGCGGAGTAAGGCTTTCAACAAGTTTCCTAGCTTCAGGAAAGGAAATGTTCTTTTCAATCTTAACTTTCTGTATTTCTCTATCGTGCTTCCACTTCGGACAATCCCTAGAGAAAGCTCCGTGGGTCCCCTTGCAGTTAACGCAAGAGGCAGTATTTTTGCAATTGGCGAAGTCGCTATGATCCTCCTGGCCGCAGAGGGCACAGACAGGAGCAGCTCGCTTGCATCTTTCTCTGTGACTATAGAGTTGACAGTTAAAACATCGAAGAGGGTTTGGAATAAAGGGGTCAACTGGTAGAATGATATTTCCAGTTTTAATGGTCTTTGAAAGATTTGAAAGATTTGGTGTGCTGAAAGTAAGCACAAAAAGTATTTGTAGGAGTGAGTTTGCCACTCCGCCTCGTACTGATGCGCGTAACCTCAGTCACACCTTGAGATTTGAGATTATGAGTCATTCCTTTAAGAGTGCAGTGCTCCAGTTCCCTGGAGCGTACTACACCCTTTGAAGAATAGAGAGAAATGTGAGGAATAACCTCAACACGGAAGTTTATGAAAGTTTGAAATTTAAGAAGATTGTCAGAGTGTGATTTTTTGGCACACTCAACAAGAAGTTTTCCATAATTGAGTTTTTGACACTCCTTGGCTCACCGGCGATGAGAAGTAAAGCCTTGGAGATGGCAAAAAGAGAGAGTCTAGTGATAGCTTTGTCATCATCTAGAGCGATAATATTGAGAAAACGAGACCAATTTCAATGAGAAATATTCGGACTCTTCTCGAGATCGTTTAGGAGTATAAATAGTTTTGTGCCCATGTTTTGGTGCCATAATGGGGAATTGATATTCATTCTCCATACTTCTCACCCATCCCGGACAAGGGGACATTTGCTGTGGATATCCGACAAACAAATATCAATAATACGTGAAGAGTATACTCATATAAAACTAACGCATCAGATCACCATACCACCAAGCGGACATAACCCCTTAACTAAAATGTCGAAGAGCCGCACTTATGTTCCGCTTAAAAGTGGCATGATTTGTAAATGACTACATCTCATGTATCAATGACTCAATTGTTTTGAAAAGAATCATCTCATAACTCAGATTTTTTTCATGAAATCTTGGTTCGTTGGATAAATCATTATATATTTACTATTTTTGCTCAAACTTACAAGGCCTCTTTAGCAATTAGAACGATACAGGCCCTCATTTGTCTCTTGTTACTGCTTATAAACGACTCCAATTGGGTTAACTTTAATATTGCATGGAAGCAGATAAGGTATTTGGAAAACAAGGTCTGACACTATGTACAAAAAGTAAATCGTCGAATTTAAAAAGGAATAAAACATTTCACCTTCCGCTAAAACAACTACACCCTCGAAGAAGTATACACCATTGGAAAGAACGTTAACTCATAATAGCCAGGAAAAGTCATGCAAAAAAACGCCTATTTAATGTAATGTTGAAAATATCATAGGAAATCTAAGTGGACTTGACATTCCACAAATAAATAACACCAATTTGCGGTTGTAATAAACGAACTTGAAAAGACAGATCACAGAATACACGTTCCCTTTTAATAACATTGTATCCATGCTATACGCTGGACCATGCAACACTGAAAATAGAAGTGCAGTAATATGTAAATGTATGTTCTTCTTCACCTTGAAGCCAATCCGCCTACCGTAGCGGCAAAGTGCGCAAACACCAATCGGTACAGCCTCAGATTAGCATTATGTTCCTAGTTGCAATCGGATCTTAACTCTAGAACTGTATATTTTCGTGTTTGCCTGCGTTTGGGTGTGACACGTGGGTAGAACTTTTGATGTAATGAAGGCCACGCAGTGTGGACATAAATATTATTAACTTGAAACTTTAAGACAGATGGTCAGTACGTAAATGTTTATACATAATACTTCTCTGTATTTCATTGTGTTGCTTTGGGATGCAGCAGTTAGTTTACTTTTCGTTCCTGTTATTTGGAGGGCTATGCTACAGCTACGACTCTGTACCAATGTATAAGAAACTATAGAAATAGCATAATATCAACTCTTTATATTTAAAAAATGAGATATAGGGTCCTATAGAAACCACAGCGTCCGAGCGCAATGGCATCGTAGGTCCACACTGTACTGCAAACAAGGACTTGAAAATACAATGAAAGAGACAAAAAACAACATAAAGGGTGGTGAGGACAGGGTTACCGACTTGGAACGGTCAGTAGGCAATAAGGCCTACTGGTTAGTTGAATCGATTTTATATGCGCACAATCCTCGCTATTATCCTGTCTCCAACGCCTAAATAGACAAGACAGTGTAAACAAAACTACATCTCATCAAAAGGAATTCTCTAACAATAAAGTCCACATCCTGAGAAACTAACTAAAGAAACACATACAAAATAATAAACATCTCAGGATGTATCCAGAATCGTACTGAACAACCATAGTAGTTGCAGCTAAAGAGAAAACCAATCTAGGGTCCTACCAGAAAACCCGAGGGACGAAAGCTCATGCACCCACCTCCCTTAGTTGGGGTTTCAGTAGGTACAATCATAGAGTCCCAAGAGGTAGTCCAGTCATTGCACAAGTGAAAAGTGAAGCGTAATGACTGACTGTAGATGGGTCAATCACTAAACATGCAGTGCGCTGTAAAACCAAATAGTTATATCCTTTTCTGACGAACTTCCTGATTAAATGTGTAAAGCTGTCAGGAAACCCGCCAGATCCCTTTAACTTTCGAAGTTTATAGACCACATCTCCATAAAATGAGGATTGTGATATGCCTAGTCGCAGAAGTGTCTTAAGGTTGGTGTTGTACTTTTCCAACAGGTCCTCGTTACGGCGGTAGAATTTAGAGAAAGATCTACGTAGTTTGTGATAACGAAAACCCTGCTATACAACCTCGATATTAACTTGTCTTCAATGATTAATAACATCATTTCACGCTCTAGCAAATCGAATTCAGGTGTGGATAGAAATTGTTTAACTAGCATGTGTAGATACAACTATTTCCTTCTTATTCTTCATATCACTGCTTCTGTACCGGCACCAATACTCCTATACCGATACAATTTTGACAGCTTTTGTTTTAATAATAGCCTTTCCGAAGAAGAGAGTGGTGTCCATGGCAGTATATAAGTTGTCTCTATAAATATAGTGAGGTGGCATTGTGCTTTTATACTTAAGCATGAGATAAGGCTGATTGTATACAATTCTGACAGCGTGACTTTTCAAAATCACGGCAGATTTGAGCACAATAAATCGATTTTAGCAAAAGCCACTCCCGATTGTCATGGTGTTTTCTTTTCATGATAAGGCACTAAAAAGGGGTCGAATCATGAATTTAGATTTTTAATAAAACTATACGTCCACTAATCTTATCTTTAATTCTACAATATGAGAAAGGCTGTCGAAACATATATGACATCATGATTAGAAATAATGTTTATCCCAAAGCATTTAGTAAATGGAAAAATGACGTAGTTAGTGTTCCAAACTTTGAATTTGAAAGATTATAGGCCTTACCTTATAAAATAACAAAAGTTACTTTGGTTCCAATTTAGAATCAATCATAGGATACTTGGAACAAATTACCTTTTATCTAAAATGAATATTATTAATAACGATATGTGCAGCTTTTGCAATAATGCACCTGAAACTATCCAACGTCTGTTTTTGAACTGTGGAACAGTAAAAGAATTCTGGTCAAAACTTCAAACTTATATTACAGAAAAATGCAATACAACATTCGTAACTACAGGGAAAGTAGCATTCAAGGAGGACAGTCAACCACAAAACAAACACGCAAACGGACAAACAAGAAGGCAAAAGCAATAATAAATGCAAACGACATCACAAACACAAATGGGTTGACAATAGAGCTACCGCCTTGGAACGGTATCCTTTCGAAGTCTCCTTTCAGAAATCATTTAGTTCATTCAAGACGCAGGGTGTTTCCCTCTATTAATAAGTGCAATGCTAAGAGGTGCAGTTGTTGCAATTATTTATCTTGTTAGTCCACCATTAAATCAGCTGTTAATGGTAGATCGTTTTATGTCTAGCTTCAAATGTTGATAGACGCACATCTCACGTCATTTATATTCTGACTTGAAATGCATCACGTTGCGGTATACAATATGTTGGACAAACTGGTCGATCCTTAAACGTTCGATTTCGTGAACAAGTAATCCTAAAAAGTTAAAAAAAAATACTTATACCAACACTTTCGTCAGTCAGGTCATACTTTTAATAACGTAACTGTTCAACCGGTTGAATGTATATTTTTTATAATGATGCTGCTAAAAGCGTTAAAATAAAAGCTAGACATATCGCAGAACTTAAGCGGATGAAAAACTTAGACACCTTATCCACTCGGCCTAAATGACAATATTTATCAGGAAGGAATTATTTCTAAAGATCCTAATATTGACATTTTATTTCTATATTTTCTATTCGAAAGCGTAAATCTAGGTCTTAAGGTCAATTTCTTTTGTTTTCTTACTTAAATTTTGATTCGGTGGTTCCACTACCCCGGCCGATAAAAGGCTCTGGGTATTGTTTAACCACTTATAGGATATGTTGTCTGCTTTTTAATTTAGTCTTTTGGCTGTTACTTGTGATACGCAGGCTTCATAACCGCTGCTCCCAACTAAATTCCATTATGTTTATTTCGCTCTTCGGGGCATTTAAATATTTAGATACTGGGACCATACGCCGTACGACATGGGGAAGCAATTAACTCCATGTCCACCGCCGTATGCATGCCATCATCGGGATGGTTAAAATTGTGTATTATTGATTTCATGAATATTGAGTTCTGCTCAACCTGGGGCTAGAGGGCGTGAGCGGTAGCTAGCATATTTCACTACCGCTCACGAACAGTCTTAATAAAACCGAGACTGCAATATTTCGTATGTGTCGTGCTCGGCCGTTTCCAAAGGTCCATTATTATACTCTTTTTTTAGGCGTAATGGTAACATCAAACGTAAATCGCGTGTAATTATTTCTGTCGCTGATTTATATACTATTTTTAAACAGTCTGGAAAGCACTCTATGCTTTCACGGCTTACCTCTTTGTCCATTTCTTCTCTAAAGTTGATCGACGAGGAAGCCGACAAAATTGTTATTCGTACAGATCCCTTGTATAACACTGCTTCCATAGTTCAAAGCTACACATAACATGTTCTCCGACCCCATATTGACAAGGAGTCTGATCACGTCAGGCATTTTCTAAAACTACTATATATTAATAACGATATTGATTTCATTGACATGCCTAGTATTTTTCCAGATACTCGTGTAGTTGATTCTATCCCAAAATATTTCAAAATTCCGAAAGTCCTGCAATTTGTTATAAGTATAAAAAGCCTATTAGAAATATTATTTTTAACTACAACAAAATAGTTTCTGACCTTGACATAGTACAAAATACTCCTAAGGAATGTGAATGCAACACATCAACATGTTGCTCTGCTCCAGCATGTCATCACTGGTAATTTTGATATTGTTGATAAACGTATTCGGCATTTGCTATCGAAACCTCTTAAATATAGATTACCTTCAACTATTGATTTTAATGCCTATCGTGCCCAGATCGCCAACTGCATTTAAGATTTTTGTATAAAATGGGGTCGTAGAGAACATGCGGACCCAAACTCGCTTTCTACTTGGAAAAAGTCAATTCTTAAAATTATAGATACACGTATTAACTTTTATAATGCTAACCCCTCTTTACTTCCTCCGAGACCTAGGTTTTCCTTTCGTAATTTAAAATCGGGAATTTCATAATAAATTGGTTTTAGTTCCTGCAGATAAAGCAGCTAATAATGTAATTATTGTTTGACGCCTACATTACGTCAATGTTTTATCTCTGGAACTCGGCATCACCAATTCGTATACTCCAGTTAATTCTACTGCGGATGATGTTGTTTCCGGCACATATCACTCGGTGCACTACTTTCAAGGCTGGTGTAAATGATAAGCAAAATAAACTGCATACTATATACTGGATTCCTAAATTACATAAAAATCCGTATAAGGCTCGCTTTATTTCGAATTCCAGTGCCTGCACCACAACAAACATCTCCAAACGTTTAACTTCTTGTCTTACTGCCGTTAAAGATCACGTTAAACTATCTTGTGATAAAACTTATGAAAACTCTAGGATTTATTTATTTTGGTCTATAAAAAAATCAGGAGATGTTCTTAATAACATTTTCAATAAAGGTCGTTTCATCAAGGATTACGACTCGCCTTAGGTACCTTTCGTACATCACCAGCCGAAAGTCTATATGTTGAAGCTAATGAACCATCACTGTCTCATAGACGGGACAAACTAGCTCTTCAATACGCCATTAAATTAAAGTCTAACCCTTCAAACCCAACTTTCGATAATGTTTTTAATCCTAGTTGTGAACCTCTTTTTGATCGAAAACCGAAGGCCATTCGACACTTTGGTCTTCGTATTAAACCAAAATTAAGAGACACTGAAATCGACCTAAATTTGATTGCCAAGTACAAAGTACCACAAATTCCACCGTGGACTTTGGAAACACCAACAATTATTTTTGATCTTTGTAATAATACCAAATCCAGCACAGACCCTACTGTCTTCCAAAGGAAATTTAATGAAATTAAATCGAAATACATTAACTTTCAACATATCTACACAGATGGCTCTAAAGATGGAGATAAGGTAGCTGCAGCAGCTGTTGTTCACAAACACAGCATAAAGAGCCGCCTGCCTGACAAGGCCTCTATCTTTTCAGCTGAACTTAAGGCAATTGAACTTGCCTTAAATTATATTCAGGAATCTGATGATGACCATTTTGTAATATTTTCTGATTCCCTTTCATCTATTCAAGCACTGGGTAATATGAAACATGATAACCCAGTTGTGCTTCAACTTTTAGAAAAGTACAATTCTCTTATAATTGATAATGTTATTATTTTCTGCTGGCTTCCAAGCCATGTAGGAATACGTGATATTGATAGAGCTGATAGTGCTGCTAAGGCAGCATTAAATTTACATATAACTAATACCAAATTACCTTATACTGATTCTAAAAGTTGTTTTACCACATATATTAGTAACTCTTGGCAAGCCGCTTGGGATTTGTAAGTTAACAATAAACTCCATCCAATTAAACCGTTACTCGGAGAATGGCGTTCTTCTAGTAGACCCATTCGTCGAGAGGAAGTTGTCCTAGCCCGGTGCAGGATAGGGCATACACGTTATACTCATTCATATTTATTACAAGGTGAGCAATTACCAGAATGTATACCCTGCTTTTCACCGTTAACGGTCAAACACATCTTATTGGAATGTGTAGAATTTGATCCTATGCGTCAAAGGTACTACAATGTTAATACTATGAAAGAGTTATTTGATACTGTAGATTTTTGTCTTGTTTTAGATTTCCTAAAAGAGATCCGACTATATAAATCATTATAATGTGTTTTTATATATATTTACTTGTTTATATACCCGCTGACGGGCATTCGTTGATTTACATTCATAGTTTATATTACACCTTATCATCCCTTATTTTTTTAATAGTTTTATCTTTACATATTTACATTAATTTTTAAATAATACTTCATTTCCTCATTTTTCATCAATTTTTGCGCACAATATGACCTATTTATGTGTCGACGTGCCGTAAAACACCATTCATTCATTCATTCATCAATAAGCACGTATGACCTCTACACTATATGTTTTTAATTTGTTTAAAAAGATGGTTGCCACGGAAATACAATGAAACAATAGACGCTCTACTGGCTAGGAATGGCGCTTATGGGTTACTGGTTGGTGAGGGGAGGAAGAGGGGGGAGTTGATCAAGATTGGCTGTCAGAAATGGCTGTGTTTTTTTCTTTTATATTAACTTTTTTCGAGTTTTTATAGAAATAAACATGCTGAACACGTCTGGTGAAGATGTATATAGATGCACGGTGTAGGACCTAGTATGTTAATAAAGCAAAACACGTAATTGGGGGTTGGGGGGGGGGGGGTGGGGGGGGGGGGTACTCAAGTATGGTTAGTTTTCAAAGTGTTACTAATATTGTAAAAGCGAAGTATATAGCTATTGGGGGGGGGGGGGGGGGGGGGGTACTCAAGTATGGTTAGTTTTCAAACGTATTAGAGAATTTATCATGATATTAACATATTGAACCAGTTTGGTTGGTAAATATCAAAGTAACAATGTAGGAGCTTAGAGTGTTAATAAAGCAAATGGTGTTCTCAATATGATGGTGTTCTCAATATGACATGGCTATTTTTCAATTTGAATAAACTGCGGGTGGTGGTGAGGGGAGGCACATCTCTGCTGTTTGGCTTGCTATTAAACTTGTTCAAGCTTACATTGATATATTAAACACCCAGACCAAGTAAAATATAACACTATTCAATAAACAAACGGTCATAACTCTGATGTAACTAATCATATCTAGGTGGCTTTCGAAATTGACAAGGCTTTCATTAATATGAACAATCTGCAGGCTGGGGTTGGTAAAATTAAATGAACATATGAGATGGAGAACGATCCAATTTGTAGATGAACTTCGCTTCAGGTTCTCTAAACTAACGACCTCTTGATCAAGAAACGAGAATTATCATCGTTTAGTTCGGAAAACATGAGACAAATTTGACCGAGTTGTCAAACTTATGTTGTAAACACTAGTCCCACCGGGCCATTTGGTGGAAAGCTGTCAGTTACTTACGACTGTATATAGTGGTTCTATCCAGTTGTCGACATTTGACTTTAAATGAACAGTTAAACAGAGTATATGTCGCCATGTATATACATATTACTATGTGCTTTAGGATTAGTGTCGATTCTTACGGATGACGGGAGGTGTACAATACTGGTTCTACCCAGGAAAGGTGGATGGTCTGCCTCCACTAAAAAAAAATCTACAGTCATATAAAACCTTTCTCGTGTTGGAAATGACGTAAAACACTATATAAACAAACAAAGGATATCTCCGTGACCCAAGTGGTCCTAGACGCTCATCTTCTAATTATTTACCTCTCGCCGTAAAACATATTCCCTTGTGCGATGACTGGACAACCTCTTGGGACTCTATGATTACACCTACTGAAACCTCGACCAAGGCAGGTAGGTGCATGAGCTTTCAGGTCGTTCGCTAAATTGGTTTTCTCTTTGGTTGCAACTGCTGTGGATGACGTTTCTTATTTTGTATTTTGTATAGCTTTATATAGCAACAACATCTTAGAGTTTATTTTGTTAGTTTCTCTGGATGTGGACTTTATTGTTCGATAATTCCTTTTGCTAGTGTGTAGTTTTGTTTACACCTATCTTGTCTTTTTGGGCGCTGAAAACAGGATAATATCGAGGGTTGTGTAAAGATAAAATCCATTCAAGCTAACCTGTAGACCTTATTGCCTACTAACCGTTTCAAGTCGGTAATCCTGTCTTCACCACCCTTTCTGTTGTATTTTGTCTTGTTCAATGTATCATTAATTACATATTGCTCCTTACGATGCCATTGCGTTAGGACGCTGTGGTTTCTATAGGACCCTATATCTCATGTTTGTCTTACCGTTAACGGTTTATTCTCTTGTTGCTCTCGCTTCTGCCAAGTCATGGTGTACTTACTTTGTGGCATACTAGGCATTTTTTTATTATATATAAATGATCATTTATGTGTTTTACTTATATTGCCTATTAATGCTGCCTTGTTTGTTAGAGATTATAGCCTGGCGGGGATATCTTTACCAGCGTTTTGTTTTTGCCACTGACCGTTGCAATAAGCCCTAATATCAATAAATACTGAAAGGAGGATCCTTTGAAAGCAACAAACACAAACAAGAGATAAAAGTAGCAGACACGGTTTTATTGAGCATGTGCATGACAGCTAATATAAAGTGCGACACCTCTCTCCTAGGACCGGCTTAAGCGATATTCTACTTTAAAGCCACAAAGATTGGGCTAATAACACTTCTGATCGGTAGTCACGGCGACTTTTTACGCCCGCCACACAGCACTAAACAAAAACGTTAGTGTGAATGTCAATAAATACTGAAAAGGGATCCCTTGAAAGCAAAACACACAAACAAGAGATACAAAGAGCAGACTTGGTTTTGTCTGTACATGAGAGCTAATGTAAAGTGCAAGCCGTCTCACCCATCCTAGCACCGGCTTAGGCGATATTCCTCTTTAAAGCCACAAAGACTGGGATTGATGCTCTCAAATGATCAGTAAGTAATAACACTACTGGTTGGTAGTCGGGCGACTTTTTACGGCCGTCACACAGCAATAAACAAACGCTAGTGTGAATGTCAATCAATACTGAAAAGGGGATTTTGTTTGTAACGTCTGATTTTGCCTTTTATTCATCTTTAATTTTGATGTTTCTATGTTTGTTTGTGGTTGACAGTCGTCCTTGAGAGCTACTTTTCCTGTTTGATTTTTGTATCTGCTTTTGTTGCCCTTTCCGAACTCATATTATACTGTATTGTTGCAATTTCAAACCGGTAATTTCTGTCACAGTGTAACGAACTGTAAAAATGTTGTAATAATTTAGTCATATTATTAACCCTTAACCCACTTAGCACGAATATAATAGCCTTTGCGTCCATTGTAAACCTAGATCAGCCAACGAGTTACTCAGGATGATCAGGGTTTACAATGTCCGAATGCTGATCAGTCATTTTCCCAAAACACCTCTTTGTCACATAATTGGAATGGCCTTAATTCAAAGAAAGAACAGTCCATTATATGTATGTAGCGGGTTAAGGTTTAACTGATCCTTTGGGATCATCGAGCTCAGTCGCAATGGCTTTAGCGGAGGTGTTTCATCTTTTATTGCATACGCATTTTCAATTTCCGTTTACTTTCAATGTAAATGAAACGTCAGTATAAGCCTATATAGACGCGTTCATATTGACGTGTTGCAAAATCATTGTACTGGAACTACTATTTTGCATTCTGTCCAGGAAATGATGCAATTGAAGTGTAGTCATGTGATGAAAAAATTATACTAGTAATATTTTGCTTCATTGTTTAGAACTCCGAAGATTTTACGACAGCATTTTGTTTCAAATAAATGAGATTGATGAAACCTAAATGTTAAAACCTATTGCTCTTATTCTATTTTTTCGTTTTTCTGTTACAAATGCGTATGCAATACACATTTTATTATATTTGTATTGCGTTATATGTACTCGATCTGACGCTTATAAATACTGCGCTCCTAACGTCGCACAATATTATTTCGCGGAAGAACTCGTGAATATACAAATATCCCAATACAAATCCAATACCCAATAAATCTTACCTCTCCCGAACAGACTCGATAAAGCCATTACAGCTGCTTTATTATTTTGTGTTCGTTGCTTCCGAAGACTATGTTTTCTTTTCAGTTATGACATTGCTACCAATTGTACGTCTCCTTCCTGTCTCAGTGATCGACTGCTTCCGTCCAATAATGCATTTGGGTTTGCAAACAGTACCAAATACGAAGCTAGTTTCACAAATAGTGAAACAGATGCCACTTTATATTTTCCTTTATCTTGTCATTTTGAGTGGTCTACAGTGTTGGCCTGTTTATAGTAGACAATAATTATTGTTAATCTATCTTATCCAAATTTCTCATTTCATACTCTTTTATATATCACAGTAGTTTTGCCTGTGAAGTGTGGCGGCGGTAAAACGTCCCCCAGTGCTTGCAATCAGGTTAGTACGGTGTACTGTTAGGGTCACGTTTCAATCGAATCTTACCATCGACCATCGACCTAGGTCGATGCTCGATGGTAAGATGCGATGGTAAGATTCGATGGTAAGATGCGATGGTCGATGGTAAGATGCGATGGTCGATGGTAAGATGCGATGGTCGATGGTAAGATGCGATGGTCGATGACCATCGCATCTAACCATCGACCATCGCAGATGACCATCGCATCTTACCATCGACCATCGCAGATGACCATCGCATCTTACCATCGACCATCGCATCTTACCATCGACCATCGCATCTTACCACCGACCATCGCATCTTACCATCGCATCTAACCATCGACCATCGCATCTTACCATCGACCATCGCATCTTACCATCGACCATCGCATCTTACCATCGACCATCGCATCTTACCATCGAGCATCGACCTAGGTAAGATGCGATGGTAACATGGCCCTAACAGTACACCGTAGGTTAGTCATTCGCTGAGCCCGATACTTATATACAGATATCGGTGGTGCATTCTGCACTACTTTTGTTTTCTTACTTTAATTTCGAATATAAGGTTCATCTACTACTCCAGCCTTTAAAGATTTTGAGGAGTGTCTAATCACCCTTAGAATATGTTGTCTGCTTTTTAATTAAGTCGTTTGACTCTTACTTGTGATACGCAGGCTTCATAACCTCTGCTCCCAACTGAGTCCCATTTTGTTTATTTCGCCCTTTTTTCTCGTTTAGGGCAACGCATTTTGTTAGAAACTGAGACCATACGCCGCTGGTCGAAGACCATCAGAGCTTATGGGATGACGAGTCGTCCGTCGTGCGTCGTCCGTCCATCCGTTAACTTTTTCTCGTTAAGACGATAGGGCCTCCAATCTTTACCAAACTTTACCAGATCGTTACTATTAATGACAGCTTGGACAAGTTCGAAAACCAGTTAGATCGGACCAGTATCGGCGGAGTTATGGCCCTTGATTGAGTTAAAATGCTTTATTTTGCCTTGTTAAGACGATAGGGCCTTCAACTTTCACCTCATCTTTACCAAACTTTACCAGCTTGTTACTATCAATGAAAGCTCAGACAAGTTCGAATGCCAGTCAGATCGGACTAGATAAATTGGAGCTATGGCCCTTAATTTAGTTAAAAATGTTATATTTTGCCTCGTTAAGACAATAGGGCCTTCATTTTTCATATGATCTTTACCAAACTTTACCAGATTGTTAATGTCAATCGAAGCTCGGACAAGTTTGAAAATCAACCAGATCGGATAAGTTACAGCGGAGTTGTGGCCCTTGATTTAGTTAAAAATGCTATATTTTGCCTCGTTAAGACGATAGGGCCTTCATTTTTCATTTGATCTTTACCGAACGTTAACAGATTGTTAATGTCAATAAAAGCTCGGTAAAGTTCAAAGCCAGCCAGATCGGACCAGTAACAGCGGAGTTATGGCCCTTGATTTAGTTAAAAATGCTATATGTTGCGTCGTTAAGATGATAGGGCCTTTATTTTTCATCCGATCTTTACCAAATTTTACCAGATTGTTATTGTCAATAAAAGCTCAGGCAAGTTCAAAGGCCAGCTAAATCGGACCAGTAACAGCGGAGTTATGGCCCTTGATCTAGTTAAAAATGCTATATTTTGCCTCTTTAAGACAATAGAGCGTTCATTTTTTATCCGATCTTTACCAAACTTTACCAGATTGTTAATGTCAATAAAAGCTCAGACAAGTTCGAAAACCAGCCAGATCAAACCAGTAACAACGGAGTTATGGCTCTTGATTTCGTTTTTATATTTCTTTAATTTTTTTTATTTTTTAATTTGTATTGATTTGTTTTTAAACAAAAATAAATAAATTTATTTTTATTTTTATTATCTCTACTGACCAACTTGGAAAACCAGCCAGATCGAACCAGTAATGGCGGAGTTATGGCTCTTGATTTTGTTAAAAATGCTCTATTTTGCCTCTTTAAGATGATAGTCACTCGCTTCATTGATGTTATAAGAGCCATATTAGACAGTAGAGCGTCCACAGGCCCTCTTGGGCCTCTTGTTTAATTGCTCCAAGGATTAACTAGGAGTTACTGTTTCTGGTAGGAATATCGTTATCTTACTTCGTCATAAACAACGGGATATAATGAGCAATCAATGTGTGTTTATCCATTATCCCAATATCATTTTTACAGACAGTTTGGACAATTTATGTATTATCTCTTTTAATTTAGTATTTAGTAATATTTCCGCACAGATTCTCGTGCTAACTCAACTAACCGCAATTATTCGCCAGCCTATTGTATTTGTGGGGGAGAGAATTTATATAGGTAACTAAAAAAGGAGTATGATAATGGACCTTTGGAAACGGCCGAACACGACACATACAAAATATTGCAGTCTCAGTTTGATTGAGACTGTTCATGAACGGTAGTGAAATATGCTAGCTACCGCTCACGCCCTCTAGCCCGGGTTGAGCAGAACTCAATATTCATAAAATCAATAGTATATAATGTTACCCATCCCGAAGATGGCATGCATATGGCGGTGGACATATAGATTTTCCTCCCCCATGTCCAGCGGCGTATGGTCCCAGTATCTAACAAAATACTATGCCCCGAAGAGCGAAATAAACAAAATGGAATTTAGTTGGGAGCAGCGGTTATGAAGCCTGCATATCACAAGTAACAGCCAAAAGATTAAATTAAAAAGCAGACAACATATCCTTTTAGTGGTTAAACAATACTCAGAGCCTTTTATCGGCCGGAGAAGTGGAACAGTTAGACATGATACTCTTGCTTGGAGAAAATGGTGTTCTTCAATTTTGTATAATATGATGAGGCCCTCCCAGAAACAGCTTTTATTTGGGCGTTGAAGACAGGATAATAGCGAGGATTGTGCGCATATAAAATCGATTCAAGCTAACCAGTAGGCCTTATTGCCTACTGACCGTTCCAAGTCGGTAATCCTGTCTTCATCACCCTTTCTGTTGTTTTTTGTCTCTTTTCATTTTTGTTTACACTGTCTTGTCTATTTGGGCGCTGGAGACAGGATAATAGCGAGGATTGTGCGCATATAAAATCGATTCACGCTAACCAGTAAGCCTTATTGCCTACTGACCGTTCCAAGTCGGTAACCCTGTCTTCACCACCCTTTCTGTTGTTTTTTGTCTCTTTCATTGTAGTTCCAAGTCCTTGTTTGCAGTGCAGTGTGTACCTACGATGCCATTGCGCTCGGACGCTGTGGTTTCTATAGGACCCTATATCTCATTTTTGTATGAAACCAACATATTAACACATAAAAGCAAATGTTTCAATAATTACGTTTTGGGTTATTTTTTTTCTAAATCATTAAATTATAAACACAGTTGCGTATTTGTGTGTATACAGTTAACTTATTAAAGGAGTTGACGCACTATTTTCAACACGAAGGGATCCGAAAACTTTTTGAATTATCAAAATAACATGAAAATAACATGAAAAATCAAGGATATATGACCTATTGAAAATTGCAGTTTGATAAATCTTTCTTTTTTTTCAGAGCCCTTTTAAATAAACCTTGTTAGAAAATAGTGCATCATCCCCTTTAATATTGGTGGTTTTTTCTTCATACAAATAAAGTCCAAAGTAGTATATGCTGCTGTAGCCTAAATACTGTTCATTGTAAAAGTGCTATATAAAAAAACACTCTTTACTCAGGTCTCAATTTATATACATTATATACCTTTGCTCAGGTATATAAATTGAGACCCGAATGAATGAATGGTGTTTTACGGCACGTCGACACATAAATAGGTCATATTATGCGCAAAAACTGATGAAAGATGAAGAAATGAAGGATTAAAATTAATATAAATATATAAAGATAAAACTAGTTACAAATAAGGGATGATATGGTGGTAATATAAACTATATATGTAAATCAACAAATGCCCGAAAACGGGTATATGAAGAAGTAAATATATATAAGAACATATTATAATGATTTATATAGTCTGACTTCCTTCAGGAAATCTAAAACAAGACTAAAATCTATAGTATTAAATAACTCGGTCATAGTATTAATATTATAGTACCTTTGAAAGACCCGAGTCAAGTTGTCTCATTCAATAGCATTGGTATGTTGAACAGTATCTTACTTTTCTAAGAAAACAACAACAAATCAGCACATTAGCCGTACTACATACAACACTGTTGATATTTTAATGTTTTAGAACAAAAATAAAACCAAAACAAAGCTAACGAAAAACCGACTGTTTTAATATGTTGGCTTCCCTTAAATTTTTTATTGGGAAGGCCTCATCATCCGATAAAAACAATTGAATAACACCATTTGTTCATGGAATCGTATGTCTAGCGGTGATTTACAGTTACCAATCTTCATTCTCTCCCACCACCTAATAAGATTCCGATAAACGCCTATAGATCAACCACAGTCGGACATACTCGTAAATTTCCAATAAATGCAACCGGTTACCCGTTTATGGAAATTGACCGGTTAGGGAAATTGACGGCGTATTTCTCTGATTAGCTTAGATTACATTCGGTATTTGTTGAAAAAACGTCAGTGCTGTAGCTCATCTACAATATAGTATTCTTTCGAAACAATATGATTATTACCAGGGTACCATGTCTGGAAACTAGTATCACTTTGAGTGGATATGCCATATATTTCATCCTTGTGTGATCCTTATTCTCAAGAGCTGATATAAGCTTTCAGAGCACTTATTCTTGTAATGATCTTAGTGATTGACTCCTCTACAGTCAGGCATTAAGATTCACTTTTCCCTTGTGCGATGACCGGACAACCTCTTAGGACTCTACGATTGCACCTACTGAAACTCCGACCAAGGAAGGTAGGTGCATGAGCTTTCGTCCCTCGAGTTTTATTGTCGTACTCTAGATTGGTTGCAAATGCTGTGTTTTTTCAGTACAATTCTGGATACATCCTGAGATGTTTCTTATTGTGTATATTATATAACTTTACAACATTTTGTTAGTTTCTCAGTATGTGGACGAGGATTATGTACACATAAAATCGATTCAAGGTAACCTGCAGGCCTTATTGCCAACTAGCCGTTTCAAGTCGGTAACCCTGTCTTCACAACCCTTTATGTTGTATTTTGTCTTTTTCATTGTATAGTTATATAAATATTGATTATTGTTTGTAGTACGATGCCATTGCGTTTGGGCGTTGTGATTTGACTATTTTGTGCATACCGGTACAGGGTGGCTATAAAACGTGACTCTATGGCTAATGCCACGACTTAATCAAACGCTCCAAACTGACAGAAACGATTAGGTCGCATCAGTTTGGAAAGTCTAATTGTGAGAATAATCATTTTGTGGCGGTATGTGCGCTTATTTTAACCAAAACCATTTAAATTTTACAAAGAAATGATCAATAAACTTACCCGAACCGAGGCTTTCTAAGCCGTGTACGCAATCAAACATGACATGGCAAAGCCACCCTGGGATAGGCAAAGACGTCACATGACGTACGAGGTCGTTATCAATTTTTAGTAGAATAGTGATCAGAATCGGAAAACTCTATAACAGCAATACAGGTTTGTTTTTGTATTTTATTGTCAGAAATGAAAGTTCTAGGTATAGATTATTGACAGGTATAGAATAAATGCAAAAATACATTGTCTAGTCGACACGATGGTTATGAAAAAAGGGGAAAAGAGCGATACTTGTATATATAAAAACTGGTTAAAACGTATTTGTCTAAGATGCTGTTATTATCTATACACCACTTCTATTTCGTCGGTTTCATTGCCAAAATCAGTCATCTGAAATTTAAAATGCGTGTGTTTAATGGAATGTGTCATCGTTATTAAAAAGTACTCTTTTACAAATGCATTACTTTCAAAAATGCCTAAAACCTATTACTGTGTATGTAGTACAGGTATTATCAAAAGGCATAACTATCGGATATAATCCATGTTTAAAAATGTATCGTTCAACCATGAAGCTCATACATTTTCCTTACTCTATCCCAATCCTGTCACAATATAATATCATTATTGAATAAACGAGTGCATCAAGTGAATATTTGCTGACAAATGAACGAGTGCATCAAGTGTTATTTTGTTGACAAAAGAACGAGTGCATCAAGTGATATTTTGTTGACAAATGAACGAGTACATCAAGTGTTATTTTGTTGACAAATGAACGAGTGCATCAAGTCATAATTTGTTGACAAAAGAACGAGTGCATCAAGTCATAATTTGTTGACACTATGAAACGAGTGCATCAAGTGATATTTTGTTGACAAAAGAAAGAGTGCATCAAGTGATATTTTGTTGACAAAAGAACGAGTGCATCAAGTGATATTTTGTTGACAAAAGAACGAGTGCATCAAGTCATAATTTGTTGACACTATGAACGAGTACATCAAGTGATATTTTGTTGACAAAAAAACGAGTGCATCAAGAGATATTTTGTTGACAAAAGAACGAGTACATCAAGTGATATTTTGTTGACAAAAGAACGAGTGCAGCAAGTGATATTTTGTTGACAAAAGAACGAGTGCATCAAGTGATATTTTGTTGATAAAAGAACGAGTGCATCAAGTGATAATTTGTTGACATAAGAACGAGTGCATCAGGTGATATTTTGTTGACAACATATGTGTTCATGTACTCGTTTATCTGTTCAAAAATCATACGATATTGTGATAGGAAGGCTAAAGGAAACTGGTCAACCTGAATAATAATTCACCAGTCTGTCCGACAGATTTCTCACCTGAGACAACGGCACGTGTTCCGTGTAGCTTTACGGCATCAAGTTCCACATAGTCGTCTGCTGCAGTACAATCAATGTCTATCCGAATGGTATCCACCGCCACACCGATATCCTGTAAGACAAAGGTAAACACATACTTAGATGTGCTTGATGACGATAATCTAGTTTAACATGTGTTTTATATACTAGAAGCATGGCCTAATAAAATGAACATGGGTGAGTCTCGAGTCAGTCAACAGCGCTTGATATACACTCAAATAAGGACATGTTCTCAAGAGTCTCAACATTGCTGATACATGTCAGTTGAGTAAAACTAAAGTTAAAGTAAAGCTACCTAAATCATTTTATCATGCAAATATGCACTTTTCTGCCTAATAAAGGGGTGACCTAATAAATTTTCTCTATTAGGCACTGACCAATAAAGCAAATCAATGCGGAATCCCTCGGCGTCAGGCAACGTAACGTTATATGACGTCATGCGCGAAACATTGCCTGACGTCATAAAACAAACAAAAAACAACAACATGGCGGCCTCGCCATTCTTCGTTTTCTAAGCCTCGCCTAATAAACTTGATAGTAAAATGCACTGACATAATATTCTCTATATAGGATCCTTATAGGACGGCAGCGTTTGATGTTTGTCTTTAATATTGTCTTGTCGTACATTAACGGTTTGTTCTATTGTTGCTCTGACTCCTGCCAAGTCACTAAGTGGCTTTTTAGGCTTTTGTTTTTTATATTATATATTCATGATCAATTATGTGTTTTACTAATATTGTCTATTACTGCTGCATTGTTTGTTAGAAATTGTACCCTGGCGAGGATATCTTTATTTACATTGTCCCGTTTTATTGGGATGACCATAGGATAAGCGTAAGGTTTGGTGCAACCTAGAAAATGGTTTAAACCCCCTGCGGCCTTTTTGTGCCACTGACCGCTCCAAGGCGGTAGTCCTATTGTTAACATTGTGTGTTTGTGATGTCTTATCTTGCATTTTATTTATCTTTATATATAATTGTTCTTTGTTTCTTTGTGTTTTTCTGGCTGACTGTCGTCCTTGAATGCTACTTTTCCTGTTTGATTTTTGTATCTATTTTTATAATTATATGCTTTTGTGTAGGTACCGTGAATGGATTGACTTTATATCGTACAGGGTATCCTCCAAAGTAACCTGCCTCGGTAAACCATACGCCGGAATACCCTATCTGTCAAAATCTCTAAAATGTACATTACGGAATGTACAACTTACAGGCAACAAAGTGTATGGAATATTGGCTTAATTGGAGAGGGTACTCCGGTGATAAATAACGTACTCGGGCGTGTAATTTAACCAATCAGGGTACTTTGGACGGTACCCTATAGAGCCAGGGTACTATGGTAGGGTACCCTGTATTACATGGACCAAATCTCTTGACTGTCAATCGGTTTTGCTCGTAACCGGATATCATTAGTTGAAGGAGTGTGAACATAGTGGTTGCCTGGGATGTGCATTTGACAATGCAGGTTTCGAATCCAGGGTTTTACCCAAGGTATCAGAGGTCAAGATCAAAAGGTCAAATTCACCAAAACGATCACAAAATCCGTGATTTTCTTAAATTCTTTAATTCATGATTATTATACGCATATAAAATACGAATCGAGTTTTGTGATTTAATGCATAGATTCTCTTCTACAGAGAGAGGGTGTCATGTTCATCTAAGGCCAACATGCATTGTTATTGTTTCCTCGTAACTTAAACTCCTCCTACATCAGTTGCAGGAAGGTATTCATATTTAGCATAGTGGTTGCTTAGTATGTGTAGATGCATATGCATGTTTTAAATACAGGGATGACCATTGGGGGCCAGATGGCAAGGACAGAAGTTCAAATTCACCATAAAGAGCGTGACAGCTACCCCGTATTCAAAATTCTTAATGATTTTCTTTTTGTTTTAACATATTTATTTTACATCGATTGCGAAACAAGTTCTTGCAACTTATATTAATATCTCTCGATGGCTTCCTGGGTAGAACCAGTACTAAGCAATGTGGATTAATTATCTTGCTCAAGGATAAATAACGTGGCCGCGACGGAGGATCGAACCCACGACCTCTCGATCAGGAGTTCGCCGCTCTACCATAGGACCACGCAATCCATTTCTTTTCATTGTTATTGTTTCCTTTTAACCTGAACTTCTTCTACGCCAGTTAAAGGACTGTGTTCATTTTAGACACAGTGGATGACTGAGATGTGTACATGACAGGGAAGTGTGGATAGCTGCGATGGACCCCCGAGTCTACTCTGCTCTAGTTTTCACTGAATTTATTAAATCAATATAGTTTAACAGACGTTTATAAAAGTACGATTTAAACCAAAAGTAGAAAAACGATGACAAAATGGAAACTCCAAATTGTATTACCTGTTATATTTATTATATGCAACACTTAAACATGTTTAAAGTCAAAATTATACTGAGAAATAATAAAAATAGGTGCTTTTGTTATGGTTGATAAATACTACAATATTGGAGTTTGTTCCTCACCCCCTCACCCCCTCCACTCTCATACCCCACCCTCCACTCACCCACCCCTACTCCACAAACATTCATCACTCCCATAAACTTCAGCTTCTAGGTCCGCTTAAAAAGTGTTAACGTTCTGGGTGCACACGTTTCCATTCCGTGTTAAATCCTATCCATTCAAACATAGACAAACACTTGATGTTTAACGGCTCATCAACACATTGTTTAGCTTATTTTGAACCGCTCCGAGAGACAGGAAGGTTAAATAGAGAATATTATGTCAGTGCCTTTTACTATCAAGTTTATTAGGAGCCATTCTTCGTTTTCGTGCCGAGCCTAATAAACTTGATAGTAAAAGACACTGACATAATATTCTATTTATCATGTAGAGTATCCACATTTGTTGTATGAATTACTATTATTACCTATTTCTCAGAATGTTAAGCTTATCGAGGACGCCGCCGTGTTGTTGTTTTTTGTTTGTTTTATGACGTCAGGCAACGTCACGTGCATGACGTCAGATAATGTTACATACAATAAGCGCCGAGGGATTCCGCATTGATCTGCTCTATTGGTCAGTGCCAAATAAAGCAAACTTTAATAGGTCACCCCTTTATCTGCATGATGAATAGGAATCTGGAAACCCTAACCTCCTTTTACTAGCTAATAGATTCCTGTGGTTCTTTAAAACGTTCTAAAAGTTCTCATTAGATAGAAAATCCTAAGGGAATTGTCTTGTATAAGGACACACCGAAGGTACCCAATGACGATCCCGTAATCTTCGGATTCAGAATTACACGGGTTATCCTCCGTGGCCATCTTACTACATACCAGGAGTGTTGGTGAGAATATTCTGGACTGTTGTAAATCGTGAGCGACGCCGATGTACATTGGGAACACATCCACATTGCCTGTTTCTGAATTTGGAATCAGTGCCGATATTTGCTTTACTGCCCCAGCGTGAAATGTCTCGTATATATCAATTGCGGTCACCATGACCTTCTCTTCGAATTTAACCTGTCGAAATAAACACTTTATTGCATATAAATTGTATTCTGCGCATTTTTGTCACGTCCTTCTGCCCATAAACTAGTTTAGCCAATGCGTATATTTTCAAATTGTCAAAAAGTAGTTTTCTTGTCTTGTCAGGTACTGATGTGTGTGTTGTTAGTCTTCGCCAATTATGTATATAACTGTTGGGTACCAATTTGTATCTGTTTGTTTGGCCCACTGTATAGAAATACAACATTGCAATTGTCTTATATGTTATCATAGTGTATAACCAGTATGTACTGATTTGCACACTCTTTGTCTACACCAGAGAACCAGCGATCTATTCATTGTCTACACCAGAGATCTAAGAAGTATTTTACTATGTCTCCTCTGTCTAGACATACAATAATGTTATTGTGGTATATAGTCGTTGTGTTATATAGTCCTATTTTATAACTGTTATATACTGGCTCACCTGTCCTTCCATGGACATAATATTGTGGCATTGTATTATATAGTCATATTGTATGCTGTTATGTACTGGCTCACCTGTCCTTCTATTAATGTTATGTACTGGCTCACCTGTCCTTCTATGGACATAACGTTGTGTCATTGTGATATATTGTCACATTTTATTACATTTATTTACTGATTCACCTGTCCTTCTCTGGCCCATTGCATGGAAATAACACTGTCTTTTGAGTTAAATAGTCATATTCTATTACCGTTATGTACTGACTCACCTGTCCTTCTATGTACATAACATCATGTCATGCGTTATCTTGTATTATTTTATTACCGTTATGTACTGATTGACATCTATTGTAAGTGGGCTCCAAGACAATTCGTGGTCACCGTACCAAGGGTACGCGTTGGGTAAGCTAATAATTTGGTTCGCTGCATACCTGTTAATAAACATAAACTATTATTAATCTGCTTATAAAAACTGCATCATGACGGAGCTCGTCTTAAATGTTTTGTTTAATATAACCCATCTGAATCATCCGTATCAACATGCAACCGCTTAGCTGTTGGCCAACAAATTAAATTTGTTGATATCGCACTCGCTTCACCACAACGCGATGCGGGTTCGAATCCCGAACTGGGAAGTATGCGAGATGATACGATGGACACCAAATCGGAAGGTGATTAGTATCCTGGTTCTCCCGTTTCCTCACACAGTAAAATTGTATATCGTTATACATGCAAACATAAATATAATGCATTTCAAGTGGGGTTTTAAACATTTTCCATCGCAAGTATTAGCAATGATAACATCAAATAACTGATACACGAAGATGAAACCTTTAACCAAATATCTAAACATTTTTTTTATTAATAAAAATAGAATTCATTACAGCTACTTTTTTACTTACATAAGTTAGTAAATTAATAATGAATTAATAATCTGTACCAGGGTTTAAAGTAATTCTAAGAATTTAAAAATGCTAAGCCTATTATAATCAATATTTATTAATATATATTCCGTAAAATGGTATTCACAATGGTATACAACCTTACCACATCACCTTATCGAAGACAAGCTTATTGCACTTATTAGAAAAACTTTCGCTAGAGAAAATACTACATTTTTGGCCTGTAATAATATGAAAGCGTTTTTGGACAATTACACTATGTGGACTTGCCAAGAAGTTTGTGAAGCACTAATCGTCCTATTAGATAATATTTTCATCAGGTATGGAACTACCGTTGATAGACACATTTTTGGTATCCCTATGGGTACGAACTGTGCACCCCTTGTCGCAGATTTGTTTTTGTATTGCTACGAAAGAGATTTCATGTTGAATCTTTCACTAGATACCCAGGCAGATGTTATTGAAGCCTTTAATGACACCTCTCGGTATCTGGATGACGTATTGAACATTGACAACCCTTTCTTTTCTAATATGGTTAATAATATAGCCTAAACAACTTCAACTTAACAAAGCTAATATTTCTGAAAACTAACGCTTCTTTTCTCGATTTACATCTCTCCATTGAAATTGGTGAAATAATAAGCAATGTATTTGACAAGGGAGATGATTTTAATTTTGATATTGTTAAGTATCCCCATTTAGATGGGGATGTTCCCCGAGCAACTTCTTATGGGGTCTATGTGTCTCAACTTATGCGTTTTTCTAGAGCACAATTTTCTAGAGCTTGTACTCTAGTTGAGGATTTTAATATTCGTAATCTTTGTATAACTAAAACGCTACTCCATCAGGGCTACCGTTACCATAAACTTCGTAAAACCTTTGCAAAATTATATTATCGTAACACTGATCTTCTTTCCAAATATAAGATTAATTTAAGAACTCTTCTGCGACAAGGACTATCACAATCTGACTTCTATGGTGACGTGATTTACGAACTTCGTAAGATTTAGGTCATGATCACTTGTTAAACTTGTTAAAAGGTTTATCAAAAGGGGTTATGACCCTATCATTTTGCAGCAAACTGCATGCTTGGTGTTGAACCCATTTACTGTTCGCCACTATGTTTTCCTCTTCAGTTGTGCGATGACCGGACAGGATGTGGACCCTATGATCACGTCATCCTAAAGCCCAAAAGGACGGTGACGTTTAATGTTTGTATGTAATCTTGTCTTGTCGTGCCCTCAACGGTTTGTTCTCTTGTTGCTCTGGCTTCTGACACGTCACTGAGTACATTCTTTGTGGCTTTCTAGGCTATTGTTTTTTTTTGTATTATATATACACGAGCATCTTTGTGCTTTACTTATATTGTCTATTAATGCTGCCTTGTTGGTTAGAGAATAGTTCATGGCGGGGATTTCGTTATTTGCACTGTCCCTTTTTATTGGGTTGACAGTATCAAATTTGGTGCACTCTAGAAGCTGGTTTAAACCTCCAGCGGCCTTTTTTGCTACTGACCGTTCCAAGTCTTATTGGGCCTTTTATTCATCTTTAAAGTTATTCTTTGTTTCTGTGTGTGATTGTGGTTGACTGTCGTCATTGAATGCTACTTTTCGATTTTTATATCTAATTTTCCAAATCAATACTATGACAGCGTAGACATCTTCTAGCAACTGGCCTTCTGAAACAACGTTACGTCCTAAAAGCATTTATAACCGCACTTGTGTTAAAACAAAGTCTTCATGTTTTCATTCATTGACAATTGAATCACCTATTTCATAACTGCGTTAATCGATTTGTGCACCAGTTCTGTATCAATGTCATTAAAAAGCCTGAGTTCATTAAAAAGTTAACAGCACGTACACTATGGTCTGGAGGTTTTGCTTGAATTTGATACATCTGATAGTCGTCATATATTGCTGGCGCTTTAATTGTTCTTTCTGAACGTCTTATCTTAGGCCATGGTGTTGCACATGCTCTCTACATCTTCAGCAATCCTCTCTATATTTATCATTTCTTCCTGTCCTTGTACTTTCTCTGTCTCTTCTCCGAAATCTGTTGTACCTTTCGTTTGTTCTTGATCTTCCAGATGTGTTTCTTTTTTCACTTGTCTCACCTCTTCTATCCCTTTCTGCTTCATGTTGTTCATTCGTTTCAACATCACCTTGCTCCAATGTTCCAAATTTTCTTGTTCTATAACTTCTGTCTGAATTGTTTCTTCATTTGTATTTTATTTGACTACCTTGTCGTTCAACACGTTTCACTTATATCACTGTTTCGTCTCTAGCAACGTCTATACATCTGTGTATTCCTACTTCTACTTGTTCACCTTCTACACCATTCTAACATCTGTCACTGTTTTGTCTATATCAACTTCTAGACCTCTATGTATTCCTACTACGACTTGTTCGCTTTCTAACTAGTTCTAACCTCAGGTCTATGGACGTCACCATCTGTGTATACTTGTATAGAATACTCATAAACTGACTCATCTGACAATTCCCGCTCTGTGAAGTTACCTTTCGATTCTTTCTGCGTATCCTCCACTACTATTTCTTTAGGTTCTAAAATGTTAATACCATTTCCCCCGGATGCATCCTTTCTTATTGTCTTTCTGTTCTTTGTTATAGGTCTCTGTAACTCTATTTCCTTCACGTCTTCGTCGTTGTCGGCTGTTGTCAATGGTAGTGATTCCTGTGCAGAATCCGTTCTACTCCTGTTGTCGATCTTATCTTACTCCCTTCGTGTGCTCACTAATCCTCAGTCACTCACCGATAACTTTGATGCTGTCGCCTTTCTGTCATATTGCTTCTTCTGTTTCAGTCTCGCTTTGTCTACTTGTTGTTTTGCTATACTATGCGTAACTTTCAGACGATCCTTCAGTTCCCTTATGTATTACCTCGTTGTTTTACTAGGTTTTATTATATTATATGTCTGATGTTTCAAATTCTGTATCTATAGGTAGTTTGGGTTTTCGACCGAACTTTACTTCAAATGGTGATGTCTGTTGTCTAGACTAATGATGGAATATTGCTTTTTCAATCTGCCTTCTTTGCTGGCTCCAGTGCTCCCAGCACGCTGAGTAGAGTTCCATCTCTCTGTAGAGCCATTCTCATAGGCTGTTACGATGTTGTTCTAGTCTTCTTGATTCCCGTACTATTGCACAGTTCTTTGATTAATTTGGAATCAAAATTAGCTCTTGGATCTGTGTGTAATTTGTATATATATATAAGTATATATATAGATGGGAAAAAAAACATTTATACAGTGCTATAGTTTACAAAAACTCAAGCGCTTTCGGCTAACGCCTTCATCAGGAGTACACAAACACGAAAATAACAAATACGAAACAAAAAACACTAAAATACACGGCAGTTTAAATAAAACTCTTTGAGAAACAACTTATCGTTTGGCAGTGTTGCAGAAACTGTTTTCTTTGAATAGTCTAAAAAACACTAAAATACACGGCAGTTTAAATAAAACTCTTTGAGAAACAACTTATCGTTTGGCAGTGTTGCAGAAACTGTTTTCTTTGAATAGTCTATTCAAAGAAAACAGTTTCTGCAACACTGCCAAACGATAAGTTGTTTCTCAAAGAGTTTTATTTAAACTGCCGTGTATTTTAGTGTTTTTTGTTTCGTATTTGTTATTTTCGTGTTTGTGTACTCCTGATGAAGGCGTTAGCCGAAAGCGCTTGAGTTTTTGTAAACTATAGCACTGTATAAATGTTTTTTTCCCCATCTATTAATTTATTCCAACATTTTCGTATCCCCTCGGGGATCCAGTGCTTTTTGAAAGGTATTTTGTAGATGTATGTATTTTCTCACCCTTATAAGTATATATATATATACACATAACTCAACAACTATTCATGGGACTTTAATGAAAACTTTACACAATGATAAAGCGCATTGAGAGGAAGTGTAGAGCACAAAACCATAATTCTATCTTAATTCAAAATAGACTTATTGACCTTTGTATACTTTGTATAATTTTTGTCCGGATCTTAACTTCAAATCGACTGAAGGGATTGCAATAAATCTTCACACAATGATAGCGGGCAATGAGAGGAAGTGTATAGGTTAAGAACCGTAACGCTGTCTTCATTCAATTGAGAGTTATTGCCCTATTTAATTTTATACTTAGAATTCGTTTTCGGAGCATAACTTCAAAACCATTTATGGGACTGCAATGAAACTTCGCACAATGATAGAGGGCAAGGAGAGGTAGTGCAAAGTGCAAGAACCGCAATTAGGTCTTCATTCGAATTAGAATGAAATATTCCCCTTTGTAATTTTATACTTACAATTCTTGTATGGAGCATAACTCAACATCAACAACCCCTCACTGGACTTTGACTTCTAACGGGTAATGAGAGGAAGTGTAGAGCACAAAACTATAATGCTATCTTAATTCAAAATAGAATTATTGCTCTTTGGAATGTTATACTTATGATTTATGTCCGTAGCATGACTAAAATACTACTAATGGGACTGCAATGAAACTCCACACTACGATAAAGGGCAATGAGTGAAAGTGCAGAGATATACAACCAATCTTCATTCAAATTATAGATATTACCCTTTGTAATTCTTTACTTGTAATTCTTGTCCGGAGCATAAGTCAAAAACTACTCAATTAATGGAACTGCAAATTGAATACTGCTAGCTGATACAAGGCTATATGATAAGTTTAGGACCCATGCCGGAGAGCATTCATCGGTTCTACCACTTTTCTGGTTTTCGAAATAGTTAAATCGTTCATATTTCATGATCATGCATTTTATGTTGTCCTCTTCACACCTCTATTTATCCATTTTAACTGTTTAAACTCCATCAGTAAACACAGTGTCATACGCTAACCATTATTTTTGTTTTCGTTCTTTGCCTTTTTTGAAGGAGAAGGAGTTGTCTCCTCTTGTCAGTCACCTTCTTAGAAAACTGTTTGGTTACATATATTTATTTTCGTTCAGATTTTTCTACTCTTTTTATATCATTTCACTTTCTTTGAACAAATACTACTTGTCCATGATTATTCTACTTTTATTGCTCAATATGGCTTAAATGTTATGCACTATTTCAAGCTTAATTAGTTTACAAAGTTTAGGGCAATTTTCATTTAAGTTACCAATGATTTCCGTTTTCGCTGATACCTCAGTCGGGGATTCCAGCATGTTTACATTTCAATTTGTAAACAGAATATCTCAACAGAATTGTGTTAATGTGAAACTGAATAGTAAGAATATTATTAACAATTTGTAACAAACAAAAATAAATAACAGAATTTTCTTAACAAACTTCTGTTTAAACGGTGAGTTTAAGAGAATTTTAACCAAAAAAATCCCAATAATTTGACAGTATGGAAACAGTCAAATACAAGTGCCGACTATAGTTTTTCTAATACATATATATACATTAATGTAGCAAAATAATATATTTTCCACAATTGAATACAGGCTTTCGCGATATAATGTCATATGGGAAGATAGTTTGACGCATATAGACTTTGTAATGAGAATATACATATATAGACTTTAAGACCCAAACATAGATACGTGTAAGAGCACTTACCAGTATGCATCATACTGTGAGGAAAAGCTTTCAACACTGAATACCCATTGACCGATTATCTCGTTAGGATCTATTTTGTAATAAAAAGAAGATGTTTAACGTGTATTGTAAGACCAGTGGCTTTGACGAACTTCAGATCCTCCGTTTCTCTTTGTATATATTCTTGTGGACACTTGTCTGATAAACGCCATCAACCTCTTTTGCCGTTCCAGTGAAGTAATTGTCTACGCGTATTCGACTGACCTTTTCCGATGAGCAACTTTAATCACTTCTTTGAATTGTTTTGATTGGTCGTCGTTTTCAATAAGGAAAGATACTGTGTGAAGTAATGCAAATAGAAAATTGTGCCAGTCGAATAGACAACTTGCTCAGCGGACAATTTAACGGAAAAGACCAGTTGGATACGCGTATTGCCGACCGTCATGTGTTTGTGACGGCTCACACTTTACTTTGTTACTTAATGAGAGTAAGTCCTAAGAGAAACGCGATTTTTGTCAGCAAAAGTGAGTATGGTTTACTTTTAGTTTTCAAGAATAACAGCGATTTTTTTCCGAAATCGGGAAATGTGTATCCGTGAAAGCATGGTTATACTTCATGTAGAATACAATTTCATATTTTCAAAGTGTAAATTAAAGCGGCTCAAACCTCTCTCCTGTCCATAGCTGGTGCAGTTTTCTCCACAGATCAGACTTTTTTAAAGGTTCGACGTATAGATTGCCTTCAGTTATTGATTATAATGCATGTCTTGATCGGATCTGTGTTCTTTTGTTGCTCTGGATTCTGCCACGTCTTTGGGTACTTGCTTTGTGGTTTTCTAGACTTTTGTTATGATATTCATTTATACATGTTCATTTATGTGTTATACTTATATTGCCTATTAATGGTGCCTTGTTTGTTAGAGACTATAACCTGTCGGGGATAGTTTTCTTTACATCGTCTCGTTTTATTAGGATGACAACAGGTGAAGAGTGACGTTTGGTGCATCCTAGAGCCTGGTTGAAAACCCCAGCGGCATTTTCTTGCTACTGACCGTTCCAAGGCGGTAGCCCTCTTTTCAACCATTTTATGTCTGTGATGTCATATCTTGCTTTGTATTCATTCATCTTTGTAATTATTGTTTGTTTCTGTGCGTGTTTTGGTTAACTGTGGTTTCTAATTGCTACATTTGTATTTGGCACTTTTTTGCATTCAGGAAGTTTTGGTAAGCATGACTCGAATAAGGCCCATAAATTGCTTTTGCACTTATGTTGAATGTAGAAGTTTAATGTGATGATTTGTGATCAGTTTTCTGGAGGAGAAAATGAATGAGCCGTGGTTTGAATGAACGACAAAGTTGCGTACGCCTGCTAAATTCCAGAAACATCATACTTGGACACTGGCGATTCGGTCGTAAATGTGTCATGACAATATATTTTTTGTAGATTTTATTATCTTTTCTCCACCCGAAACGAATATGTGTCACTGTATGTGCATGCGCCACGAATTTACATTGAAAAAGAGTTCCTTTTGCTGACAAAAAACGCGCAATCTCTTCTCCCCAGAAGTGACTTTCGCTGATTTTTCTGTCCCGATTTGGATTTGAAAAAGATGACTGATGTCATTTTGAACATCATACAAAGCAGGTGGGGAAATGTAGATGTAGATTGGTTTGCTTCCGAGCATAACGCCAATCTGCCCTTATTTTACACTCAATTCTGGTGTAATATCTCGTCTGGAGTAGACGCGTTTACTTATGATTGGGGAAACGATTTTGGTTTAGATGTTCCACCTATCATTTTAGTCCCTAGAGTACTCGGGAAATTGGAAAGCTGTACAGCGAAAGAAATACTTATTTTTTCCAGCTTGGGAATCGGCTAACATTTGGCCTCTGTTTTGCCCACGTAAGTGGGTATTTTCATCTTACGTTAAAGACTGGATTTATCTTCCCATAAGTAAAGAAGTTTATACACCATGCAAAAATGGTGCTGGCATGTTCTGGAACGAAGATTTAAAATCCAATTATGTTAGCGTTACATATACATTTTAATTTATAAGAAAGATCACTCTGTGTGTGAATTGTATTTAATTTAAATCAGGTTTTAGGTGGTGTTACATTTGGACCGCATTGCTAGACGGACACATGTCTGGGTGATTATATTATTCCATGTACAACATGCATAATGTGCATGTTGCACGGGGCATAATATAATCACCCAGGGTGAAGGTTTTGACTATTTGTGTGTTTTTACAGTTAAGAGTTATGTATATATATTCACTGAAAAGAAAGACAATCATGTATTTTAAATTTGTTAAGTAAAGAGGGTTTGTCTTTCTTAGTAAGTGTTCGGCGTGGCTGCCTTTTCTAACTGCTGGGGCAGAGAGACTGTATCGGGGCGTTTACCTGATATACGATTGTTTTCGTATACATGAAATATCTTATATAATTTGATATATACTGAAAGGAAAAAGAAACGCAGGGTGAGTATTTCCGCTATATAGCGTATGTTTAATATGCTACTGCTAATCGAATGGTACAGGGCGACATTAGGCCTGTCCTTTTAGAAAGAAGGTTTAAACAGCACTGAACACACCAATGGTTACCCCTTTAAAGTTTCATTATCGTCAGAATGCGCATTTGGCTCAAGCAGATGAGCAAACTTAGGCTTTAAATGTTGCAATCACTAAACATTAAATACAGTACTGAACTGGCTCAATTTTTCAAAGAGGAACTTCAGCATTTATGAATTTCTTGTTACAACGTGTACTGTGATTAAAACGTCTCTAACTAACTGCACTTTTTTTTTTACAAAACATCTTGGGATTTCTTGGAATATATATGGAATTAAGTGTGCAGTATATGCAATATATAGCGGAAATACACACCCTGCGTTTTTTTCCTTTCAGTATAAATAAAATTTAATTAAATAAAATATGTTAAACGTAGAAAACACATATGTAAAGAAATTATCTACTGTTGGAATACAAGAGTGATATGTGCATAATTTTGTGCTTACACATTTATTTTTTCAGAGCTATGCTGAGGATATAGAGTCGTTACCGGATGTCTTGCTCAAAGAATCCAGGGCCGATAACATGTGCTTGAACTATAAACTATAAACGCGGCATTATGAGATGGAGACGATGGGCTTTGAGTAATGGATTAAATAATAAGGATACTTTGCATGCCAAGGCGTTTCGTGTAGCATTATATTTAGCGTCTTTATTTAAACAGCTAATACCCCCAATCCTGTTGCTAAATGGTTTCATGAACTGTTCGATTTCGAGTCACCTACAAACTCTAAATTACTTGTTAAAATTACCGAGGCAGCTAAACGCAAGCTGACCAAATCAGTTCTGAAAAAGGACCCTATTACAATAGAGCTACTTACAAAAATGTTTAATTCCTTATGTGAGCAAGGAAACGGTAAAAATCAAATGACGAATTGTGCTTGTTTATTAGCTTTTGCTGGTTTTATATTTAATATTCGAAGAACTGATATAATAATGCAGTTCATACATGAGTGTGTTCATTGAATCCAGTAAAACGGATCAGTTTCGAGATGGTGCTAGGATTCTGATAGCTATAGGACTGGTACAATGCTATGTCCTGTTTCAAATCTAGAACGGTATTTGTTGTGGGCGGATATCAAATCTGATTCAGACATGTTCTTATTTTGCAATTTAAGTGCAACTAAGTCTGGCTATAAGATTAGGAGAGATTGTTAACATATGTCTTGCCGTAATTTTCTCGAAGTTTATTCTTAGAAGCATTTAAACCACACGTTTTTAACATTAACCAATATTGTTTGCATTTATTACGGTCGGGCGGTGCCTCTGCGGCTGCAAATAAAGGTATACCCGATAGGTTGTTTAAGCGTCACGGTAGATGGCTCAGTGAATCAGCGAAGGATCGGTATGTTAAGGATTCAGTAGACGAAAGGTTAAAAGTATCCTTATCGCTGGGTCTTTAATGCTTGTTTTACATGATTGATGTATAAGATTGATATACATGATAGAGTTACATGATTGATGTATAAGATTGATATACATGATAGAGTTACATGATTGATGTATAAGATTGATATACATGATAGAGTTACATGATTGATGTATAAGATTGATATGCATGATTGAGTTGCATGATTGATGTATAAGTTGATATACATGATTCAGTTACATGACTGATATATAAGACTTTGGTTTAAACCATTGATTTACGTGGCTGATATAAATACCTTCGATTTGCATGGTTGATTTACATGATTGTTTTATCATGATAAGTGATTAAGAGATCGCTGAGCCCGATACTTATATTTAGATATCGGTGGTAAATTCTCCAATGTTTATGTTTTCTTAATTAAATTTTGATGCGGTGGTTCCACTACTCCGGCCGAAAAAGGCTCTGGGTATTGTTTAACCACCTATCGGATATGTTGTCTGCTTTTTAATTTTTAGTCTTTTGAGTGTTACTTGTGATGCGCTGGCTTCATAACCGCTGCTCCAAACTAAATTCCATTTTGTTTATTTCGCTCTTTGGAGCATAGAATTTTGTTAGATACTGGGATCATACGCCGCTGGACATGGAATTATGACATTAAAAGGAGCATGTCCACCGCCATATGCATACCATCTTCGGGGTGGTTAAAATTCTGTACTATCGATTTTATTAATATTGAGTTCTGCTCAACCCGGGTCTAGGGGGCGTGAACGGTAGCAAGCATAGTCCACTACCGTTCATGAACAGTCTCAATAAAGCCGAGACTGTACTATTGCGTATTTATCGTGTTCGGCCGTTTCCAAAGGTCCACTCTCATATTATTTTATATCGGGAACATCTTCTTCTATGAAACTACAAGAGCCAGAGATTTATTATTTCGCATTTACTTTACGCTTATGGTCATCTACCACTTTTGTTCAAATGGTGACCCTGGATTCAAATTTGGCTCCGCCCCAGAGGTGACATGTTTTACATAGGGAAAACATTTTAGAAAATTCTTCTTCTCTGAAACTACAAGAGCCAGAGGTTTAATATTTTGCATTTGCTATAAGCTTATGGTTCTCTACCAAGTTTGACCTGTTCAAGTGGTGACCTTGGGGTCATATCCGTCCCTCACCGTTGGTCAAAGTTTTACTAAGAGTTATATTGGGAAGTTCTTTAAAATATCTTTTTCTCATAAACCGCTTGGTCGATTTTGACCAAACTTCACTTGGATGGTCCTTAGTAAATGTTTTTACCAATTTGTTCAATAGGTCAATTTGTCATGTATGATGGCCGCCATAGACAAAATACTTCATTTACTTCTTGTACACAGGGAACCTAGTACCTTGTGCTCTAGTATAACTTTCAAAGATCTGGTTTCATCCTTTAACACATGTGTTACTTGCCGTTTTGCGTGTTTTGGGGTTTACTGTGTTCTGTGAAAGTTGCATTTCCTGTTCGACTTTTATACTTATTTTTATTATCACATTGTTGTTTGTGCCGTAAAAAGTTATTCAATCAATATTGTTATTTTTACATCCCACAGGGATTGTATGAGTTTTATAGATACAGTTTCATCCTTTAACACACGTGTTACTTGTCGTTTTGAGTGTTTTTGGGTTTACTGTGTTCTGTGAAAGCTGCATTTCCTGTTGACGTTTACAGTTTTTTTTTCTAATCCCACTTTTTTCTTCCTTTTGTTTTACATTGTTAGCATGGGGTCATGATTTTAAATTACGGTTGTGTGTGTTGTTGTGTTTTGCACTTTAACAAATATTGAATTGAATTTATGATGAAACCCTTTTATATAAGAGCCATTTTAGCTTGAAGAGCATCCTCAGGCCCTCATGAACCTCTTGCTCTTTATCATTTTTAATGATCGCTAACCCCAGGACTATCAAGTTTGCTCCTTTGAAGTCCCTGAGGTCAAAGATGTCCACCCCCCGGGGTACAAAGTTTGTATATAGAGAATTTGCATGTTATTACACAGACTTCCATAGGGAACAACTTAAAAAATCGTCAGCATTTGCGAGGAGATGCTTTTTTCAACATTGCAAAGATCCTCAGGTGATCGCTGGATTCAGGGCCATTTTGACTCTTTTTAAATATGCGTTTTTTTTTAAACCGAAGAGTTAACTGAAGGCAAAACAACAGAGAGCTTACCGGGGGCAACGAGTCGTCTCCCGTGCAGTTTTACGGCATCAAGTTCGACCCACGAGCCTGCTACAGTACAATCAATGTCTATCCGAATGGTATCCGCCGCCACACAAATATCCTGTAGGAAAAACAAATAATTAGTCGCGCTTGATGACAGTTATATAGTTCTTTTTGTTATTCCACGAAGCAATCTTGTAATATTAACGTTTATTTACAATTCCCTGTTGACTGTTTATTTTGTACTCTTTGTATTTGATAAACTAGTATGCTTTTTAATGGAACATCGGGAATATCAAATCTTCAGGTGTTATTATACAATTATGGACTTTTCAGCTGTTATACATGATGTGATATGCACCAAAAAAATCATTATTGACCGAGGCGATAGCCGAGGTCAATAATGATTTTTTGGTACATATCAACATCATGTATAACAGCTGAAAAGTCCATAACTGTTTTATTATATAACCCTCAATTTACAATTATATAAAACAGGTCAATATCAAAAAAACAATTATATAAAACAGGTCAATATCAAAAAAACAGGTCAATATCAAAAAAACAGGTCAATATCGCTAGATATTTTTTCTAAAAAATTACTTTTTAGCCAATGAAAACGCGTCTATTTATAGGTTATATAATAAATCTTAATATGCACTAAAAAGTAGCGCTTTAACTATTCATGAAAATAAGGTTCTCGCACTTTGACACAATAAGTATTTCATCCCAGGGAGATGTAAATAGAGACTAATATGCCAGTGCCTTTTACTAATAAGTTTATTATGGGCGAAATCCTTAGCCCTCTTAAAGCAACTCGAGTATCAAGACATTTGGGATCATCAAGCCCAATCTTTATGGCTTTAAAGTAGGATATCGCTTAAGCAGATGCTAGGAGGCGTGAGAGGTGTTGCACTTTTCATTACCTCTCATGAACAGACTCAATAAAACCATTCTGCTACTTTTATCTCTTGTTTGTGTTTGTTGATTCCAAGGGATCCACTTTATAATATGTATTTACTTGTTTTCAAAACATTCTAAGGCATTTTTATTCCCCGACAAGTTTCAATCCGTAGGGTGGGCAGCAAACGTCAAATGAAATACAATTTTTTTAGGCAAAAAAGTAAAGACCAGTCAATTTCGTATGTTTATTTTTTTCTGATTTTGTTCTTTAATTTGAGTTATAAGTGTAAGTGATACATTAAATTACAAAATTATAACACTATATAAATACTGTCTGACAAAAATAAAAAATTATCATAAGATACAATTTGATCGCATGGGGGTCATGTGATCAAAACATATTCACGTGGTCACATACGCATACAGTGATGACGTCTTACCCAATAAACATTAGACCGATGCTCATTAGTATTCAAAGTTCAAACACGTGATATCTACTTTGTCGTCTGCTATGCGGCATACAAAACAAATAGTTTGGCCTAAGGATAATTTAAACGTGATATAAATATAAGTTTAACGTAAAAGATAAAGCTTGTTAAAAACGTGAATGTTTTATAAAATAATGTATGAACAACAATATTTTACCACCTGGATTTGGCTTCAAATGTTTGATTTGGTATTTGAAATAAATAGAGGATAGCACGAGTGAAAATATAAGTTTTCTCACTTCGAGATGAAAATAAATCCTATATTCACGACAAACCAACAAAAATTATATTTATTATATACTTTTTATCATGCAACTCTACCAAACTGTTTCAACCAGAAAATACGTTTCGTTCCGACAGTTCCCCTTTAACGTTTTTGCGTGTGGCGATTTATATATATTAAGTGCGCAGAGAATATAGTTCTAAACTTTGACACGAATTATGACTGTTATAAGCAAATGTAGAAAAAAAGTAGTTCCATTTTTTCCGGCAGTGAAAACATAAACAATGAGCAAATAAGGTTTATTCTAACCATACTATCCACTATTTCAATGGGAAGTATTTAATAAAAGTATTTATTTCAAACATACTTAAGGGATATGGAATCAGAACAAAAGGCTCAAATGACACAGTGTCAGTGTCAAGACAATTACGATTTTTTCCAGTCACATATCTAATACTGTTGGCTTGTAACATTGGCAATGACACCAACTATGACAATAGATCCTATATGTTCTACTGTTTTGACTAATTGTGGTCGTTTTTTCAGACACTTCCTTTCCTTCCAATTCCGTTTCCTCCCGGTGAGTTTTCATGGCTTTGCTCGTAATGGATTTGTCTCATTGAAGAAATTTCTGACTAGGTCAACACTTCCATTGATAGCATTGTAGGTCAGGGTTTTTTAACACGTTCAGCTTGTTTGCTGTCCTTAATTCTGATCAGAACACTGTTGTGCTTTCCTTTCATTACAGATACATTATCAGCTGAATTTGTAATGCACTCTTTTTATGATATTCCCTTATCCTATAACTCTGTTAAGCGTTTCAAATACAGATCCTACATCCCCAAAATGTCTAATCAAAAATAAGCAAAACCGGATAAAATATATCCTCTTCGTCATTACTGCCATCTGTGGCAATGCCATTCCAATGAGATTCACCTTTCTGCATTAAACCTTTCACACGTTTTTCAACACTCGTGGAAGAAATTGCACCATTTATTATGTGTGTAGTTTGTGTTCTTCTAGAGCGATACTTTTGGGCAATTTTATAACTCTGAAACATTTTGAAGAAAAGGGGACCAGCACGATTACTAATTGTGATTGGCAAGATATGTTGTACCACAAACCCGGCAAACAAAACTTCTGTCTGCATGGTTCACAAAATGCAAATGTATCTCCTTTACGTAATCCCTTGATAAAAAAGGAAACTTACACACCAGGTTTGACTTGGAAGATAGATAGTTGAGCTTGATATTTTGTCTAAATTTCCATCACTGATCTTCCGAGTTACCGAAGTGTTTTTTTTAATTACCATACAGTTTTTGAACACCAAACTTAAGCGACTAGAAAAGATGGATACAAGTGGAAATGTTAAACCTGCAAATTCATATTTTACCAACATACTTTAAATTATTAATTTTTATACAGTAATTAAAAATACATCAATATTGAAAGGTGTGTGACATGATAGTCGCTAACATTTTTATTAACAAAAACGTCCTTCAAAACCAAGTCAGACATGTCACATCCTACAGAGACAGCATATACCTAGATACACACGACGGCAACATGCAAATGTCACAAACCGGAACGTAAAGGTAATTGCTGCCACTGTTCAGCTTAACGGAAATTTGAGATGCAGTGACTGCATTAAAAGGTTAGCGACTATCATGTCACCAACCTTGCAATATCAGTTTGTTTTAAATTACTATGTATTTAAAAAAAAAAAAAAAAAAGGTAATTAATAACTGCAATGTTACCCCCCACCAAATATTGTATTCTGTAGCAACATTAATTCCATAATTGTCTCACTCACCATAACAAAGATTTAAGAAGGTAAAGTAAAGGTTAGCTATTGTTCCGCCTCCAAATACGTAATCCTATTAATTTATTTAAATTAACACGCGGAAACGTCAAAACATTTTAGTAATCAAAGTGCAGCAGAGAAAACACTCGGAATGTTACAATTGGTCACCAGCAGAAACAAACAGAAGTAGATGACATGGCACTCACACGGGCAGAAGTTTTGTTTGCCGGGTTTGAGGTAGAACATAACTTGCCATTCACAATTAGTAATCAAGCTGATTCCGTTTTCTGCGAAATGTTTCCAATTTCTAAAATTGCCCAACTTCTAGAAGAACACAAACTCAATACATACTAAATAGTGCAACTGCTTCCAAGAGTGTTGAACAAGCTGTGACAGTGTTTTAATGCAGAGGGTTAAATCGCATTGGTATGGCATTGCAACAGATGGCAGTAATGATGAAGAGGATAGAGGATATATTTTATCCAGTTTTGATTATGTTTGATTAGACATCAGCCTCTGCATTTGAAACATGAATGAATGAATGGTGTTTTACGGCACGTCGACACATAAATAGGTCATATTGTGCGCAAAAACTGATGAAAGATGACGAAATGAAGTAGTAATTAAAGTTTAATGTAAATATATAAATATAAGACTATTTACAAATAAGGGATGGCATGGTAGTAATATAAACTATGTTTATATGTAAATCAACAAATGTCAACCGGTGTATAAACAAGTAAATATAAAAGAACATATTATATTGATTTATAAAGTCTTATTTCTTTCAAGAAATCTAAAACAAGCCTAAAATCTATAGTATGAAATAACTCTTTCATAGTATTGCCATTGTAGTATCTTTGCCGTATAAGACCAAAGTCTACAAATTCCAACAATATATGTTTGACCGTTAACGGTCCAAAACAGGGTATACATTCTGGTGATTGTAATAAGTATGAATGAGTATAACGTGTATGCCTTATCCTGCACCGGACTAGAACAACTTTTTCTCGACAAATGGGTCAACTGGAAGAACGCCATTCTCCGAGTAACAGTTTAATTGAATGGAGTTTATTGTTTACTGACAAATCCCAAGCGGATTGCCAAGAGTTACGAATATATGTGTTAATACAACTTTTAAAATCAGTATACGGTAGTTTGGCATTAGATATATGTAATTTTAATGCTGCCTTAGAAGCACTATCAGCTCTATCATTACCACGTATTCCTACATGGCTTGGAAGCCAGCAGAAAATAAAAACATTATCAACTATAAGAGAATTGTAATTTCTAAAAGTTGAAGCACAACTGGGTTATCATATTTCATATTATACAGTGCTTGAAGAGATGAAAGGGAATCAGAAAAGATTACGAAATGGTCATGCTCAGATTCCTGAATATAATTTAAGGCAAGCTGAATTGCTCAATTGCCGTAAGTTCAGCTGAAAAGATAGAGGCATTCCTAAATAGTAGGATCTGTACTGGATTTGTTTCTATTACAAAGATCAAATATATTTGTTGGTGTTTCAAAAGTCCACGGTGGAATTTGTGGTATTTTGTCCTTGGCGATCAACTTTAGATCGATTTCAATGTCTCTTAATTTTGGTTTAATACGAAGACCAAATGGTCGAATGGCCTTCGGTTTTCGATCAAAAAGAGGTTCATAATTAGAGTTAAAACATTATCGAAAGTTGGGTTTGAAGGGTTAGACTTTAATTTAATGGTGTATTGAAGAGCTAATTTGTCTCGTCTATGAGACAGTGATGGTGCATTGGCTTCAACATATAGACTTTCGGCTGGTGATGAAAGAAAGACACATAAGGCGAGTCGTAATCCTTGATTATGTTTAGGATCGAGCATCTGCAAGTATGATTTGCGAGTCAATCCATATTCTATTGAGCCGTAGTCCAGCTTGGATCAGATTAGAGATCTATAAAGTTGTAAAACAACAACTTTAAGTAAATTAAGAGCTTTAAGGCATTTTGCCTTCAAGTATTTAAGATGTGGTATAAAAGTTAATTTACGGTCAAAGATAAGACCAAGGAATTTAGTCTCATCTACTACTGGTATTGGTGACCCATCTAGTGTTAGAGGAGGGTCTTCATGATGTTTACGTAGTTGACAAAAGTGCATACACTTAATTTAAGATTTAGAAAATTTAAAACCATTTTCATCAGACCAGGTCTGAAGTTTACCGAGACATTGTTGTAATTGTCTCTCAATAGTGTTGATGTTTTTTGCACGATAACACATAACAAAGTCGATGCTTTTAACTATACTATTTATTGTTATATTAAAAAGGATGACAGAGAGTATGCTGCCATGTGGCACACCTATCTCCTGTTCATGAATGTCTGAGGGTTGAACCCATTCGGACTTGAAACTGTCTATCATCTAAGAAATTCTCTATAATAATTCGTAATTGGCCTCTAAGACCAAGAATACCGTACTTCCATGCAGTATCATAAGCTTTCTCCAAGTCAAAAAATACAGCGACTAGATGTTCTTTCTTTACGAAAGATTCCCTATTAAATGATTCAAATCGATTGAGATTGTCTGTGGTGCTACGTTGTCGCCGGAATCCACTTTGATACTTTGTTGGTTGTTGGATTCCAGGTACCAAATCATTCCTTCCATGGTTTTGCACATGCAACTCGTTTAAGCAACAAGGCGATAATTTATTGAATCCGTATGATCATTTTCAGAATTAGGGACTGGAATAACGATTGCTTCCCACTAATAATTGGGGAAGTTTCCTGTCACCCAAACCTTATTAAAATGATCAAGAATTGTAGAGAGGTAAATATTTTAATAATTGATAATGGATATCATCAGGGCCAGCTGAAGTATCATGAGCCTTTTTAAGGGATTCTCGAAGTTCTTTGAGAGTGAACAGTTTTTTGTATTTCTCCAAAGTTTTCGACTTGAAATTCAGCTTCTTCAGTCTGTTCTTTTATTTTCTAGTTTTTTGAAAAATTTGGTTGACAATTTTCAGAAGAAGATTTTTGCCAAAGTGTTTGTTATATCTTTGCCAGATGTACTATCTTCATTATCAGTTTTAAGATGATATACACAACTAGAATTACCTTTACCGTTTATTTTCCGGACCATGTCCCACGTCATTTTAAGAGATTAGCGAGAGTTTAGGCTAGAGACTTAAGATCTCCAGGATTTACTCTTGCTATCTTAATAGTACGACGGGCTTTCGCACGAAAAACTGTAAAAGTATCTAAATTATTTTGAGTTAGCCGCAAGTTAAAGACATTCAATGCAGCTTTACGATCGCTGACTGACGATCGCTGATCGCTGACTGCATTTTTGCAGTCATCATCGTAACATGGTTTATGTGGGCGTTTTGGATTTTCCGAGGTTTTTGGAATAGTTTGATCAGCTTTTTGCTAAAAGGAGTAGAGATAGAAATTCTAAACTTCTTGCCTTTATCGTTTATTATATCTTTACAACCCCAAATGTAGTTGTGCGCGTTAAAATCACCCAAGAGTATAAACGGTGATGTTAATTGTGCAACTAGGTGATTTAAATCTTTAAGGTCTAGTGAAGAACTGTGTGGTAAATATAAGGAGCATATTGTTATAACACTATGCATCGTAACACTGACCGCAAGAGCTTGCAAAACAGTTTTCAACGCAACAGTTCTGTGAGGAATGTTTCTATTCACAAGAATCAACACTCGTCCAGCAGCTTTATCATTTGTATCACAAATATAGTTATACAAAGAATAGTTTTTAAACGATATCTTATCACTAGTCTTCAAGAAGTTTTCTTAAAGACAAAATGCAACAGGGTTGTGTTTATTTAAAAGTAAGCTGATTTCATCATTAGGCTTTGAACCTCGGCAGTTCCACTGAATGACCTTATTTGATTTTGATGTTACTACGGTGGAAGTACGGGGTTTACGGCCTTTGTAGTTGGCAGACTTCGGAAACTTTGGAAGATCCAGATTTGTTGGATCATCATCCAAGTCTCCAGATATGTTGTGCAGTCTAATCGGATCATCAGATTCTTTCGACTGCTTCTTTTCCTTTACTGTCACGTCAGTGGTAGCAATTCTGCGTGGTGACGAACTTTTGCACCAGAGTCCGCCGGTTTCGGAATAGATGAAGTAGATGTAAGAGTTGTTGAAATTATAGTTGAAGGAGTGCTCGGCTTAGAAGCCACAAGAGGTTTTGGAGCCACAGGCGGCTTATTTAAGAGGACCACCGTTTGAGAGGCTGAAGATGTTTTAGAGGAGTTCTGAACAGCAAGTGGAACAGTAGTAAACTTGTCGAAGTCTATTGGCCAGGTCAACAAGTTCTGCACCGCGATAGTCCTGGTAATTGGCTTCTCAACCCTACTCGCATCGGCGTACGATTTGCCAGATGGAGTGGGCGGAGTAAAACTCTCAACAAATTTCCTAGCTTCTAGAAAAGAAATGTTATTTTCAATTTTAACCTTCTGTATTTTCCTTTCGTGCTTCCAGTTCGGACAATTCTTAGAGAAAGCCCCGTGGGTCCCCTTGCAGTTAACGATCGACAGAGTTATGCAGGATAAGGGAACATCATGGGATCGGTGCATTACATGTCACGTGCTTAAACTTGAAACCAATATTCATTAAATACTGATAAAGGTGATCCTTTGGGAGCAACAAACACAATTAAGAGAATAAAGCAGCAGACTCGGTTTTATTGAGTCTGTTCATGAGAAGTAATGAAGAAAGCAACACCTCTCACGCCCCCTAGCACCGGCTTAAGCGGTATTCTACTTCAAAGCCACCTATATTGGGCTCGTCGGTCCCAAAGGACAAGTAAAAATAACACTACTGATTCGTATTTGAACTATGTTTTTCTTTTTTTCCTTATTTAACCTATTGTTTAGTGATTATGAAGAAAGTGAATACATAAATAAGGCATATAGATCGTTAAAACAATCGTCTAACGTCATATGTGGCCACGTGATGATGTTTTGATCACGTTACCCGCCATACGATCAAATTGTATTTTATTTCGATAAATACTTATTTTTTCTTTTACAGATAGTATTTATATACTGTTATATTGTTGTAATAATTGAACGTATCACTTAGGCTTATAACTCAAAATAAAGACTGAAAACAAAGGCAGAACAAAATAAACATACAAAATAGACTGGTCTTCTACTTGTTTACCTAAACAAATCGTACTTTCATTTGACGTTTGCTACCAGCCTACGGATTAAAAATGGTGGCACAAAACTTGATGAATAAAATGCCATAGTATTTTTGAGGGCTTAACCGGGTTTCGTCCGTATAAATGCAAAGGAATTCTGTATTGCTTATGCTTTATTAGTCAGTGCCAAATAAAGCGAAGTTTATTAGGTCACTCCTTTATTAGGCAGAACAGAGCATATCTGCATGATAATGACAAACATCGAAAGTATACTTATCACTTTTGCTGACATTTCACTGCCAACACAGATTTTTTTCTCATAGTTCTATATGTACTCCATTCCCTAGGATAAAATAAGTATTGTGTCAAACTGCGAAAACCTCCTTTTCATGAGTAGTTAAAGTGCTACATGTTTTAGTGCATATTAAGAGATTGATATTTTCGATTTTCCTTTAATAAGTACAGAACACATCATGTACTGTCAATGCATTGTCAGCAAAACTGATTCGTATACTACCGATATTTGTATTTAAAACTATTGGAGGTTAAAATTAAATAAGTCACGAAATATCACAGGTAACTACTAAGTGAAAACATGCATAACGAACACAAACAGCAGCATACTCGGTTTTATTGTACCTGTTCATGCGAAATCATATAAGGTGCAACAATTTTAACGCCCCCCTAGCACAATTTTAAAGTAGCTATCCCGCCAACAACAGCCAAGTTTTACAACCAACAGCCAAATTTAACAACATATATACACCGTTTCTAAACCTACTGACGACAAGTTATAACTTAATATTTTGAGAATCCAAACTCTATAGGTACAAAATAAACAGCGTTAACCAGCCGGACCAAACCCCAAAACTGGAGCGTCGAATTAAGTGTTACCAACTCATAATCCATGCGTATTGTAATGACCTGCGTTGGTTTTAATAATAACATGAAGTCAACATAAAATAATATATTTATTCTTTAACTAGATCTAATGTTTAAAGTATTTAAACAATATTGCCTGAACTTTTTGTAGTCAGCTCTTAATTAATACAAGAGCAAAAACAACCGATATTTCAATAAAAAAACGACCCAAGAGTAAATCAGTACTGATTTCGACGGGCGAGAATAAATCAATAGAAATCACTAGTCACCTTTAAGGCCAGATTTGAAATAACCACAGAATTTCAGATAACCATAGGCTTCCAAATAACCAAAGGCTTCCAAATAACCCGCCACAGGTATAAAATCACCAGTCACTTAAGACCGGATGTCAAATAAACCCGCCAAAGGAACCTCCGAGAGAACTGACTTTTGATTGACAGACGCGCTATATATACCCTTGGGTCATGATCACGTGATGCAAACTGACTTATGGCTGACGGTCCGGTGGTGGAGGTGTCTGAATGATCCAATCGAAATTGTCTAGTCCACCGGTAGCCAATGAAATTGGAGACCGGTGAGCAGGCAAGAATTCAGACTCACCGGGCCTCAACAGCCGTCGATCACCGTTATTTGCAAATAAGTAAGTAAATCATGATTTAACATGGTGCAGACGTACATGAATACATTCCTTGTTAATTACAAAAAGAACGATATAATTTTTATACTGAACCGTGCCTTATGTATCACAAACGTCGTAGACAAATGAAGTGGGCAGGCTAAAACTACGCTATGAAACTTGGCTACTGTGACCAAAATGTGGAGATTATTTTATAACTAAGCATTTAAACAATGAATAATATCACCTAGGTTGCAAAGTTATATAATTACTATAACAGTAAATGGTGATATTAAACTAGATTAATTTATAGAGCGATACCTTTACCATCACCAACAACAACAATAAACATGGCCGACTCCAGTAAGATTGTCAGTTGCTAATGTGGAAATCTATCAAATAATGCAGTTTAAGTGCATTTTAAGAACTGAAGATGATAATCAATGTGTATGTTGTGTAACTGAACAGTATTTATACGTTTAAAATAAATAGTAACGGACTCACATTGTATAATGGTACCGATATGTAAATGTAAACAATGATGCCCCAAGTCTTACGAGTCTGTTCATGCGAAAGACTATAAGGTGCAACAACTATAACGCCCACTAGCACCGGATTAAACGGTATTCTACTTAAGAACACAACGATTGGTCTCAAAAAAGCGCAATGTTATTACATACCATGAGCGTTGGTGAGAATATCCTCGCTTGGTGTATATCCTGAACCGCGCCAGTGTATAGTGGCAACAACTCCGGATTGCCCGTTTCTAGATTTGGAATCACAGCCGAGATTTGTTTTACTCCCCCAGCGTGAAATGTCTCGTATATATCAATCGCTGTCACCACGACCTTTACTTCGAATTTAACCTATCACATGTTAAAAAAGCAACATCATTGTTTACATGGTCATGCGTTATCGTTACAACATGTTTGTCACATCCATCCACCGTAGCATAATACTGGTAAGTAGGCGGTTTTATTATAATACTGTCCATATATCTTTGTTAGTCGTTTGATTTCTGTCTTTTTTTCTGCGTTAACATAAAGGATCAAGGAGTAACAGACGTTAACATAAAGACTCAAGTAGTAACAGACAACTCTAGCCGCCATGTATCTTTAAAGCTATACAATCCATACTCTGTTTAGTTTTGAACGAAAGCCTGATATGTAGTTTTACATTCACCCGCTTTATGATGGTTTCAACACATTAAGGGCTGGTCCGCCTCATGAGAAACACCAGCATTGGTTCTGCGTCATTATTAAAAAAATCAGAGAGAAAGGAAATACAACAAATACAGTCAATTTGTTTTAGTGTCATAGTATATTACCGTTATGTACTGATTAGCATCTAGTGTATGTGGGGCCCATGTTAACCATATATCACCATACGCAGGATAAACGTTACGTATCCCGATGACCTGGGCCGCTGCATAACTGTAAATAAATATAACATATTACTGAAATACCTTAACATTCCTCAGACCTCACTGGCGCCATGCTGTGTGTGTGTGTGTGTTCTTGATCAACAAACTTTTCCTTAGCCGTCAATCGGGCGGTCCAGAGTATCGGAGTCCTCCCATCACCCCAGCACGTTCATGAACCATAGGATTTGGATGTTTCGTTTTAATATGTTAATTCTAAGAAGCTATATTTTTCAAAATTTAGGCGTACCATATATTATGAACATTGGCGTAAACTTCTGTATAAGTCTGTTACAATTTGTAAGTGTTTATGTAACAGTGGAATCTTAGGCCCGGGACACACTTAAACATATCTCAAGTTTGACCAAACCCAACCTTGGATTATTCAGGTTGGTAGGTAGATAGCAAATACTTTTCTTTCTTCCAATTATGTCAGATTTTTTTGTGTATGCTGTTTAAAATTTAAGTTTGTTTGGACACATTAGAGATGATTTTAAAATACTGGGTGTGTTAAAAATCTTACCTTTGTACATACATTTCCTATCTAAAACAATTGGTAAATATATATATAAAAATCGAACAGTCAACAACAAACACACACAGAAACAAAGAACACTTGCTTGTAAAGATGAATAAAATACCAAATATGACATCACAAACACAAAAGGTTTGAGAATAGGGCTACCACCTTGGAACGGCCAGTGGCAAAAAAGGCCGATGGGGTTTTGACCATGTTCTAGGGTGCACCAAACCTCACACTTAGCCTACTGTCATCCCAATAAAACTGGACAGTGTAAATAAAGAAATCTCCGCCATAAAGTATATTCTAACCAACAAGGCTGCATTAATAGGCAATACAAGTAAAACACAAAGATGCTCGTGTATATATAAATACAAAACAAACAATATCCTAGAAAGCCACAAAGAAGGTACTCAATGACTTGGCAGAACCAGAGCAACAAGAGCACAAACCATTGAGGGCACTACAAGAAATATAAAAAGATCGGACAGTGAAAGTAGCATTCAAGGAGGACAGTAAACCACAAAACACAGAAACAAACACACAAACAGACAAACAAGAAGGCAAAAGCAATAATAAATGCAAACGACATCACAAACACAAAAAGGGTTGACAATAGGGCTACCGCCTTGGAACAGTCAGTGGCAAAGTAGGCCACTGGGGGTTTAAACCGGTTCTAGGGTGCACCAAACCTCACACTTACCCTACTGTCATCCCATTAAAACAGGACAGTGTAAATAAAGAAATCCCCGCCATGATCTAATCTCTAACCAACAAGGCAGCATCAATAGGCAATATAAGTAAAACACAAATATGCTCGTGTAAATATAATATAAAAAAACAATAGCCTAGAAAGCCACAATGAAGGTACTCAATTACTTTGCAGAAGCCAGAGCAGTAAGAGAATAAACCATTAAGGGCACGACAAGAAAGATCATGGACAAACATCAAACGCCACCGTCCCAATGGGCTTTAGGTAGGCTAGATTGCGGACAAATATTAAACGTCACCGTCCGTTTGGGCTTTAGGTAGTCGTCATCATAGGGTCCACAGCCTGTCCGGCTATCGCACAATTAATGAGGAAAGCATAGTGGCGAACTGTCCACCACCAAGCATGCAATGCGTTGCAAAATGATAGGGTCATAACTTCTTTTAATAAACCTTTTAACAAATTGAACAAAGATAGTATGAAAGTGATCATGACCAAGGATCTTACGAAGTTTGTAAATCACGTTACCATAGACGTCAGGTTGTGATAGTCCTTGTCGCAGAAGAGTTCTTAAATTACAAAGATTACGAATATTAAAGTCCTCAACTCGAGTACAAGCCCTAGAAAAACGAATAAGTTGAGACACATAAACCCCATAAAATCTTGCTCGTGGAACATCCCCATCTAAATGGGGATAATTAGCAATATCAAAATTAAATTCATCTCTCTTGTCATATATTTTGCTAATTATTTCACCATTTTCAATGGAGAGATATAAATCGAGAAAAGAAAAGGTTTGTTAAGTTGAAGTTCTTTAGGGTATATAGTATTAACCATAGTAGAAACGAAAGGGTTGTCAATGTCCAATGTCATCCTGATACCGAGAGATATCATTAAAGGCTTCAATAACATCAGCCTGGGTATCTGGTAAAACACTCAGCATGAAATCTCTTTTATAGCAAAATGAAAACAAATCTGCGACAATAGGGATACCAACAATTTGTCTATAAACGGTCGTTCCATACCTGACGAAAATATTATCTAATAGGAAGAAAGATAAAAAATATCTGACAGGGAAAGCAGCAGAAGATGAGAGCTTCACAAACTTCTTGGCAAGTCCACATAAGGTAATTGTCTAAACTACCGTTAGTACAAAACACTTTAATATTATTACAGGCCAAAAATTTAGTATTTTACCTAGCGATTTTTTTTAATAAGAGCAATAAGCTTGTCTTTGATAAGGTGATGTGGTAAGGTTGTATATAGTGTAGAGAAGTCATAAGTGCTTATAGATGAAAACAAAAGAAAGATATAAAAATCGGACAGGGAAAGTAGCATTCAATGACGACAGTCAACCACAAAACACAAAGAAAAACTCACAGACAGACAAACGAAAGGCAAAAGTAATAAAAAATGCAAACGACATCCCAAACACAAAAGGGTTGACAATAGGGCTTCCGCCTTGGAACGATCAGTGGTCAAAAAGGCCACTGGCGGTTTAACCAGGTTCTATGGTGCACCAAACCTCACACTTACCCTATTGTCGTCCCAATTAAACGGGACAGTATAAATAAAGAAATCCCCGCCATGCAATATTCTCCAACCAACAAGGCAGGGTTAAAAGGCAATACAAATGATACACATAGATGCTGGTGTGTATATAAATAAAAAAAAAAAAAAAAAGCCTAGAAAGCCACAATGAAGGTATTCGATGACTTGGCAGAAGCCAGAGCAACAAGAGAATAAACCATTAAGGGCACGACACTTGACGTTTATTGCAAATTGTATCAAGAACGCCTCCCAAACGTAAATCGGTTAATAGCGAAGTCATCGGACATAACGCCTGATTTGAAAGCAAATAGGAAATTATTATCACGAAGGAAGTTAAATAATTATGTATTTGAAAAGTAGCCTCTCAAATACTTTGTCGATTGCACTTAGGAGATATATAGGTCTCTAGTTATGTACTTGTGACGTTGAAAACAGCACACACAAATGCTACTTTCCATGTAGCAGGAACCTGGGAAATTCCTCGTGCTATTTCGTGAAGAACGCGATTTTTTATTTCATCTGTTCCCGTGTGAAGTATATCCAGTACCTCATGAACTTCAAGTGATGTAAAGGAAGGCAAATGGAGACTAATGTTGTTTACATTTGGGTAAATAGTGGGAAGAACACGTTTTTACAATGCAGGTGAAGGTTTTATCATTGCTTTCATGTAAATAAACTGTTTATGGAGAAATCGGCTAAATGACATTGCAGAATTATGATGATAACTTTGATTTTGAATGCAAATTTGTTTTGGCGGGAATCTATGGCGCGATGACGTAACCAATATAGAAACCTTTGATTTACATTTGATTAATGCTGCGAAGCAGTATACGAGATGTTGCGAATGCGACACGTGTGGCTAACGGTCATATTGTTTATATAGCAACATCTTAGCAAAAGTGCTATCTTTTCTGTGCCGTTGCCTTCCGGCTAACAAAATGTCAAGATTTTGAACATACCAAAGTGTCGATATACAGACGAGGTCAGATCCCGAAGGATGACGGGATTGACCGAGTTGTCACGACTGTCATAAACAACGCGCGCAATTGATACTGATGATGAAATATTGCACGCTAAATATACCATTGCAAGGTTACGAAATGAACTATTGCACGGTTGATACATTTCCCATCAGAATGGTCGAAACTATTTAATTACACGTTACTGCTTCTAGGTCAATGAAAAATGCTTATACGTTATGATATATAATAATAATAAATGTACGTTAATAATAATGCCATATCCACAGTTACAATAGCTATTAAGCTTTATGTGTGTATGACATGTATATAATGTAACATGACATAAACACGTGCTAAGATTCAAATGTTCGAGAAAAAGAAAAAAAGATTAACTAGACCTACGCTGCTTACATCCTAATACTTACATCTTAGTTACTCGAGGACATCAAAAACGCATCAAGTATATAGTTTCAATAATTCGTACATGTAACTTTTAAACTTATGTCTCGATAGCCTGTTCAAAACACTGTTTCACAATAATCAGTACTGACAATTGTATTTGCGGTTAAAACACATTATTTGAGCCCAAAAGTGTCTCACCAAAGGTCATATTTGACTTGGTCCCAATTCCTGCATAATTATTTTTTCGTGAAGTTCAACAGCTTGGGCATATATTATGTATATTTTGTTCGTGTTTTGTTGAGCCCATGGATATAAATACATTATTTTTACATTTGTTTTATACTAAGTGGGAAGCGGTTACGGACACTACAGGGTGCATATAGAATGTAAGTAAATCTAAGAAAATCTTAAAATATTATTATTTTTTATAAATTAACATATTTAGAACTTCAACAAATAAAAATAATTACTTTATTTAACTAATAAAAAGCACAACTTAGGACTATGCTAGATTCTTTAATTGTACCTAGTATGACTTTCCTTGTATCTATTTTACACAAGAAAAAAAAACCTATATAAATAAACCATAAGGATCAATTAAACAGAGGTTCTTGTCCTAAAATTCAATATAGTAAAAATATCAATTGGTGTATTATTAAATTACACAGAAAAGGGTTACGGACACTACATCAAAAGCAAATCAAAACTTTATTTTATTGAAGCAATGTATTAAACATTTCTATTTAACTTCTTAAAGTTTATTATTGGGCTACAGTGACTTGAAAAGAAGATACTGCTCTTTTATCAAAAATAACATTTCTCTTGACCAATTTTGTTAGTTTTGACTTTTTTTTAACGTCTTTTAGTATCTCCTCATTATTTAGACTTCGTCTTTTTTTAGTGCTTCAAGCTTTCTAATTTAAGGGCATTTTTCTTTCATTTTCTTCTTTCTTTTTTAGCATCTAGTTTCTGTCTCAGTTTCTTCTTTTGATCTTATTTGTCTCAACTTTATTCTGGAAACTGTAGAATCAAAACAAATCCATGTATTAATTAAGTCAATTATAGAAGAAAACATATTGAGTCATTTTTTTAAATGATTGTAGAATCAGAATATTGGGCGTTACTTGTAAATATTCCATTTGTATGAACAAATGAGCTTGATAAAAATCACATATAAAGATGGACATTTTGTTTAAGCAAGCTGAAAAAATATCATTCAATACATTTTAATTTCATTTTCTATAAAATAAGGATTCATTTACAAAATGAAAAAACAACAACAATATTTTGCGTCCGTAACCTTTTATTGTCATTATAATAGTACCAATGTTCAGTGTATTTTAGAAGTCGTTAAGGTGTTTTCTTCTAACTGTTCATATAATATCCGAATATGTATACATTTACGGACATCTAAATGCTTTTTCAATGCATAGATAGTATACATCTAAAGAAGTGACCTTCAGTTCTTCATCAAAATGTGATTTTATACAAAGTTGAGTAAATTTCATGACTGAAACACACTAAATGGGTATACTATTTAAACATTTTATGTTACGATAAAGTTCTGCATACAGAATTATTATTATTTCCCTGAAATGACCATGATAGACACTCAAATGGCATAAGGCTGGTTTAGGTTACGGACTCTACAGACATTAGAGTTTCTAATAAATACTGATAAAGGTGATCCTTTGAGAGCAACACACACAATTAAGCGAATAAAGCAGCAGACTCAGTTTTATTGAGTCTGTTCATGAGAAGTAATGAAGGAAGCAACACTTCTCACGCCCCCTAGCACCGGCTTAAGCGGTATTCTACTTCAAAGCCCCCTAAATTGGGCTCGTTGGTCCCAAAGGACCAGTAATAACACTATGATTCGTAGCACGGGGAGACGTTTTACAGCCGCCACACTGCACTAAACGAACGCTAGTGTGAATGTTATAGTGATAAAGGTGATCCTTTGAGAGCAGCAGACTCGGTTTTATTGAGTCTGTTCATGAGAAGTAAGTATAAGTCTCATACACATACATACCATATCTACTGCCAGGCACTGTTTCTTCTTCTTGTTCCATCATTAATTAATTGTTCCTTCTTTCTAATAAGAAAATCAAATCAAAAGAGAATGTCCTCGGAACCTATTCATGTTAAGAATGCAGAGTGATTATTCTTATTTTCAGTATGGCATATTTTATGAAGCAAAATGCATGATATTGCAACATCCCATTTCTCAGATTACATTCTTTAGATAAAATCTTAAAGATGTTGCAAATGAGATACCATGACATTTTTCCAAGTATCATGATAAATCAGGTGTTGGATATACTTATGCTGGTTCTGCTTTATGTAGTGTCCGTTACCAGGGTTTAACTAAAGAATTGAAAGTTAACAAAAAAAAATCAAAGGCTTTGTGTTATTCCAACCTTTGACCCGACACTTATATATAAAAGTAAGTTACGTGTTGTTAGTATCCTAAACGTAAAAATAAATATAATGGTTACGAACGTTACGAGTGTTCTGTGTCACTCTTTAAATAACGGTAATAGCGCTGTGGTTAATATCGCCATAGATCAATGCGTTTTATTTATTTATTTATTTATTTCCTTTTTTTATATATAGATTATATTTGCCAACCGACCTACCCAGAATTTGAAATTAGGTTCGGGAAAGGGCAAACATAAATATTTTTTTAAGGCTGACCCAAGGATGCTAATTGGATGAAATAATAATTTTTACCCATATTTCTGTGCATATAACATAAAGTGTATATTAAAATTAACAAAATCAGAGGAAAGTATACCTCTCTTTCTTTGTTCAATATCTCCTTTGAATTGTTACCTATTTTATTTTTCTTAGTATCATTTTTTTATAACACAATTTCTGATACAAATAAATTTGAAGATCTGTTTGTATCAAAGATTAGACTAATGCATTCAATTTGCTGAAAAATTACAATTTTCAAGTGAGATTGAATAATTCACAAACATTTGGAAATCGCCGAACACGATAAAAAATACTGTCACCTCGGGTTCATTCATACTTCTCATGAACGGATCTGAAAAGTAAAGCCACCCCGACGATGGTATGCATATGGCGGTGAACATGGAACCCTCAAGGTGGTATTTCCTTACCATTTCATCGCAAGCGGTGTATGATCTCAGTTTCCATAGCTTTGCAATAACGACAAAAACAAGGGGTGAAATAAACAAAATGTAGTTATATTATTTATTTCATTTGAACGGAGTGAATAAGATAAATCTAAGAAAATGGAGTGAATAAAAATAAATCATTTTCTCTCATTGGGTAAGCAAAGTTATATACATGCGCAGTTCCCGTGATGTGTCATTTGGTGTCAATTCTAGTTATTCAAGTTCTGGACGGGTTAACACGTCTAAGCGTTTAGTTTAATTTTATGATTTTAGAACTAAATTCGCAATAAAAAGTAACAGGAACGTTTGTGTGGTTTTAAAGCATTTATTTTGATATTATGTTTTGTTTCGTCGGTCGTTGCACTTGTGTAAATTACTATTTGACAAAGATAAACTGAGTAGAATTTTAGCGTATCGTTCTTTTTATAAGTTTGCTTAGGTGCAGTGAAGAACAGTTGGGAACAAAGAAACACTTACTAGTTGGCGTCGTCTTGTGAGGAAAAGCTTTCAACACTGAATACCCATTGCCCGATCATCTCCCCTGAATGTTTTAAAATAATTTATGAAGTTAAACGAGTGCAATGAGATCAACTGAATGAGCTCCTAGAATATTTAGTGAGGCTGGTAGTTTCATGAATATTTTATTGAATATACGAGGGTCATTCAAAAAGTTCTGTCACTAACGCGTTTTAACAATTATGTGCTCATTGTGGGTGTTGATGTTATATATCAAATGAACGAGATTTTCAATACCATTCCATTGATGGTAACATGAATGCTGTATCTTTTGTGTGACGAAAGTTATGGAACATTTAATACACATCACTTATACACACTGAGGCATTTTCGTCCTGAGTTTTTTTCCAGGTTTGTTAACTGTTACTTTTTTAAATGCCTGTTTTTCTTTAAATACTTGTCGAAGGCCTTTAAAATTTCTCGTACATTACCAGTTATATATGTGCATTACAAGATTTAGAATTTAAGCATGGTAGATGAAAACCCATTGTCTTAGAAATTAACATTTTAAGCTAACGTGTAAAATTAATTTAATGATAAATGGACATTAAATGGAAGGGCAATCTTCTGAAATAGCGTTTTTGGATGATCAATATTTTCTCTAAACATAGTACAAAATTCTACAATAACGTGTTGAATATGAAATTTAAACACTGAAGGACTATGATTTGTAAACAAATATGAAAACATATTAATACTATGAGAATAATTACGACATTTAAAAGATATTGTAACATTTCCGTAAACAAAATTAAGAAAATCAGTGTTATTTTTGCTAAAATTAAGGGATATGCATTCACTCATATCTGGTTTGCAGCAAGACCATTCCGAATTCTCGACAATCATTTTCAGGGATTATGGGTGAATAACAACAGATGGCGTACAAGAAAATTTAAAAGCATAGACTTATTTAAATAATTTTTACATTGTTTTGTAACAAGGACTTTTCAGAGATGCAAGTATCCAAAAGGTGTGGTAGGGGGAGGTAATTCAGGGGTATAAATAACCGGAATTTGTTCGTTTTTGTTGTGGAATTTTAGACAGCGAACCCAGTAGTACTATAAATACATTACTTTATCTCAGTGTAATATCCAGTTCAAAGGATATATGCCTAGTGACAGAACTTTTTGAAGCTCCCTCGTACCTCATGTGTAAATTTAGAGTTCAATTACATATATGACTGCGCAATGTGGAAACTTCCCATTTGATCACAGTCAAGCGATAGTTCAAACACGTTCAATGTCAAGCCAAACATTTTTATAACATGCACGACATATCAAAAAGAAAACTTTGATAAGGTTGTTGGTTTTAAGATTTTAAACTACTAACTTAATGTGCAACACACCGGTTCAAATATACAAGTTGGGTCAATGTCATTTTCAAAAGTAGGTATAAACGTGATATTGACAGAACACAGTCAACCAAAAACACACAAAAACACACAGAATAGATGCAAAGAATGCGACCCCACAACGAAACAATCAAAGACAATAGGGGTACCGCCTTGGAACGGTCAGTGGCAAAAATACAGCCGGGGTTTTAAACCAGGTTCTAGAGCCAAACCTCAGTATTACGCTATCGTCATCTCAATTAAACGGGACAGTGTAAACAAACAAACGCCAGCCAGGCTATAATTGGCAGAATTAATAGAAAACATAAGTATCAATACAAGTATATACGTATTATTAACGTTAAGAAGTTAAACAATAAAGGTTACCTTGGATTGGTAATTTTTAAAGTAAAAAATGCTCGTTTGATCTATTCTATTATTTCTGTTATATAATCGTATATATAGATACTTCTAAATGCAAGCATCATTTTTCTCGATACATAGGAACTCTTATAGTACTGCAAAAGGGAATATAAACCTAAATTCCAAAAGCGGTTGATCGAAAAATCATTTAAATCTGTGAGAGATCTAAGAAGTAGAGATTGGGTATTTACTCAAATCTCACATAATCTTGTAAACCTGTCAAATCTCGTTCTCCGTTTTCTCTAATATATATGACAGAAAGAATATAATATCACTACAACTATAATATAATTCTCTTTAATTTGAGATTAGTTGCCGACTCCTGTTTTAAAACAGGACAAATTATATACAGTTATAATTTACAATAAAACTACAACAACAACAGCAAGTAGTATCAAATAGGCCATAGTCGGACGTTTTAATTAATATTTGTCGACATTTTAAATAAACATAGAAATATTTTTTAAAAAGTCCACTACATTCTTACTGGGGCGAAAATTGAAACGTCACACTAGTGTATTACGAGAAATAAGTTATTACATTCTCAGAAGCCATGTTATGTGATAAAAAGAGTGCTGAAGACAGGGATGACGAACCGGAATAGGCAGTAAGCAATACGGTCCAACGGTTAGCCTTAATCGATTGTACAACCTCGCTATTTCCCTGTCACCAGCACCCAATTCAACAATGTCGTATATTTAGAAATAATGAATACAAAGTATACCGTCTTGATTACAGCTGCAGTCTGCGGCCTCCCATAGTCCGGTAGCTAAACACTCGATGCTGGCGTCACTAGAATCATATCCAGGGTTACAACTCACTGTTGCAGTGGAACCGTAGGTTGTTGTACCGACATTCAAATTTCCGTTAGCAATGGTTGGCGTGCCGCAATCTGCAAAGCATAAAGCACTATAATAGACATACACTGGTCTGTATTCTGGATCTCATTAGTGAGATTAAGAATATAGTTTTTTAAAATTCACATTGTTTTTTCTTTTCAGAAGATATATTGATTTGTTACATGTATAGAGTTAACAAAATGGCATTTATATTCCAATATATCATTTGCTGTCATCATTAACAAAAAAATGCTCAAATTAATTAATTGAAACATCCGTTAATGTCTTACTTTGCACGTATACGAGTGTACTGATGAACACACATTTCCAGCATTTAGTCTAAAAAAGTAAAATGCCAAACTATTAGAAAAGTAAAGAAGAACACTAATGACTTGGAAAGTTCATAATTTCATGAAACCGGTATTTTAAAAGATGCGAAACAGGTGTAACATGGCAGAATAACCTCCGTAGAAATGGAGGTGAATTTGTTGCCAACAATTTCGAGTCAATATACTACGATAACCTTCACGTTGTAATTGACCCCGTAGACATTTTTTTAAATGCTTTTCTTTTCACTTTAGATAATTTGTTGTTTTATATTGTATTTATAATATGCGGTTTAACGCCATATCTCAGCACAATAAAAAATAATCCTCAAGCTCAGTGTCCACTCGCTACACGTTTCAGATAGGATTACAGTTAAAGCATGACGTGGCCACAGTGTTTTGATACGTCATCCATGGTTTATATGTTTTTATACTTTCGTCCCATTTTGTTTGTATTGGTGGTACCCTAGATTGGTTTCTCTTTGGCTGCCACTGCTGTAGTTGTTCAGTACAATTCTGGATACGTCCGAAGTATTTCTTATTATATATTTTTATATAGTGGTACAACAACATTTAAGTCTATCGTTTGCTAATTTCTCTATTGAAAGCGATTTGATGGGATTTATTTTACATCCCTATCTAAATGTAATGATTGTCAAAGTGAAAGTCAGATCGAGAGATGAAGATTAGGATGAATTAATCATTTGAAATCGAGAGATAAAGATCGATGATTCGAACTGTTGACATTTCATTCAGCGTGAAGATTTTAAGTAGCGAAGTATATACTTAAGTATGTTGGAGAAATCGACGCCCGGTAGATACCGTTATTTATTCAATTCATGTGATTAAATGTTTACGTAATCCATCTCTTTCTTCCACATAACTGACGAAATTCTAATTATGACGGTAGAGTGTGTTAAAGTTCTCCGGCCATGTTTTGTTTCATGAACATATTAATGTTTATTTAATCGAAATATCAATATCTGTGAAAAGCGAGAATAAGATTGTATTTGATGAACAGGCAAATTAATTCACACGTAAACGTTTTTATCAATTTTTTGGCAATAGTTGTGCAGCTTTACCTCATTTCCCCGTGCAGGGACGCAGTGGTAAAGTAGTATCTACGTCGTGCAAATAATATTTGTTTTTGACATACATTAAATTTGTTAATTGATAATACTACAGAAAGGGTGGCCATTCATCTTTAAAAGGTGAATGTGTATTTGAGTACGAATTTTGAAATGTTTAACATATTGATACTTGATATTTCATTTTTTTTTCATATTCAGTTTTCCCGTCAGTGTTTTAACAGATTTAACACTTGTTAAAAGTGATTTATTAGTCTTATTATCATTATTTTAATTTAAAGAAAATGTTTCAGGGTACAAGATATCAGACTTACCTAAGTATATCATGACTGTATTTATTTGCAGATTATATGCATCCTTCACTTCTGTCTTCAATTTGTATTTATAACATTAATACCCACTGTCTAAAGTGATATCGTAGGTAGATATAGAATAAAGACTAAAAGCGGATCCCTTTATAGCAACAAACACAAAGATATAAAAGTAGTAGACTCGGTTTTATTGAGTCTGCTCAATAGTATATGGGTCGACTCGCAAGTCATACTTGCAGATGCTCGATCCTATACATAATCAAGGATTACGACTCGCCTTAGGAAGCTTTCGTGCATCACAGTCGAAAGTCTATATGTTAAAGCTAATGAACCATCCCTATCTCATAGACGGGGAATATTAGCCCTTCAATGTGACATTAAATTACAATCTAACCCTTCAAACCCATCTTTCGATATTGTTTTTAATCCTAGTTATGAACTCTGTTTGACCGAAAACCGAAGGCCATTCGACCATTTGGTCTTCGTATTAAACCAAATTTAAGAGACACTGAAATCGACCTAAATTTGATTGCCAAGTACAAAGTACCACAATTCCACCGTGGACTTTGGAAACACCAACAATTATTTTTCATCTTTGTAATAATAATACATCCAGTACAGACCCTACTGTCTTTCAAAGCAAATTTAATGAAATTAAATCGAAATACAGTAACTTTCAACATATATACACAGATGGTTCTAAATATGGAGATAATGTAGCTGCAGCAGCTGTTGTTCATAAACGCAGCATAAAGAGCCGCCTGTCTGGCAAGGCCTCTATCTTTTCAGCTGAACTTAAGGCAGTTTAACTTAAACTATATTCAGGAATCTGATGATGACCATTTTGTAATCTTTTCTCATTCCCGTTCATCTCTTCAAGCCCTGGGTAATATGAAACATGATAACCCAGTGTGCTTCAACTTTTAGAAAAGTACTATTCTCGTATAGTTGATGATGTTATTATTTTCTACTGGCTTCAAAGCCATGTAGGAATACGTGGTAATGATTGTTTTTTACATATATTTAATTTCAAATTACCTTATACTGATTTTAAAAGTTGTATTAACACATATATTCGTAACTCTTGGCAAGCCTCCTGGGATTTGTCAGTTAACAATAAACTCCATCCCATTAAACCGTTACTCGGAGAATGGCGTTCTTCTAGTAGACCCATTCGTCGAGAGGAAGTTGTCCTGGCCCGGTGCGGGATAGGGCATACACGTTATATAACACTCATTCATATTTATTACAAGGGGAGCAATTACCAGAATGTATACCCTACTTTGCACCGTTAATGGTCAAACACATCTTGTTGGAATGTGTTGACTATGAAAGAGTTATTTGAAACTAAAATTTTAATCCTGAAATAATTCAGACTATATAAATCATTATAATATGTTCTTATATATATTTACTTATTTATATACCCGTCGACGGGCATTTGTTGATTTACATAAATAATTTATATTACTACCATATCATCCCTTATTTGTAAATAGTTTTATCTTTATATATTTACATTAATTTTTAATTACTACTACATTTCTTCGTCTTCCATTAGTTTTTGCGCACAATATGACCTATTTGTGTGTCGACGTGCCGTAAAACACATTCATTCATTCTGTTCATGAGCGGTAATGTAGGTATAACACCTCTCACGGTCGAACAGTAAATGTATCATTCAAAGAACTCAGTCAACACACGAAACGCAATCAACGCCAACAAGAAGTAACAATCCAAACCAACAAGAAGTAACGGTCCAAACAAACAAGATGTAACAATTAAAACCAATAAGATGTAACAATCCAAACCAACAAGAAGTAACAATCCAAACCAACAAGAAGTAACAATCCAAACCAACAAGATGTAACGATCCAAACCAACAAGAAGTAACAATTCAAACCAACAAGATGTAACGATCCAAACCAACAAGAAGTAACAATCCCAACCAATAAGATGTAACGATCCAAACCAACAAGAAGTAACAATCCAAACCAACAAGAAGTAACAATCCCAACCAATAAGATGTAATGATCCAAACCAACAAGAAGTAACAATCCCAACCAATAAGATGTAACGATCCAAACCAACAAGAAGTAACAATCCAAACCAAAAGATGTAACAATCCAAATCCACAAGTAGTAACAATCCAAACCAACAAGAAGTAACAATCCCAACCAACTAAATGTAACAATCCAAACCAACAAGAAGTAACAATCTAAACCAACAAGAAGTAACAATTAAAACCAATAAGATGTAACGATCTAAACCAACAAGAAGTAACAATCCAAACCAACAAGAAGTAACGATCCAAACCAACAAGAAGTAACAATCCAAACTAACAAGAAGTAACAATCCAAACCAACAAGAAGTAACGATCCAAACAAACAAGAAGTAACAATTCAAACCAACAAGATGTAACGATCCAAACCAACAAGAAGTAACGATCCAAACCAACATGAAGTAACAATCCAAACCAACAAGAAGTAACAATCCAAACCAAAAGAAGTAACAATCCAAACCAACAAGAAGTAACAATACAAATCCACAAGTAGTAATAATCCAAACCAACAAGAAGTAACAATCCAAACCAACAAAAAGTAACAATCCAAACCAACAAGAGGCAACAATCCATACCAACAAGAAGTAACAATCCAAACCAACAAGAAGCAACAATCCAAACCAACAAGAAGTAACAATCCAAACCAACAAGAAGTAACAATCCAAACCAACAAGAGGCAACAATCCAAACCAACAAGAAGTAACAATCCAAACCAACAAGAAGCAACAATCCAAACCAACAAGAAGCAACAATCCAACCCAACAAGAAGCAACAATCCAAACCAACAAGAGGAAACAATCCAAACCAACAAGAAGTAACAATCCAAACCAACAAGAAGCAACAATCCAAACCAACAAGAGGTAACAATCCAAACCAACAAGAAGTAACGATCCAAACCAACAAGAAGTAACAATCCAAACTAACAAGAAGTAACAATCCAAACCAACAAGAAGTAACGATCCAAACAAACAAGAAGTATCAATTCAAACCAACAAGATGTAACGATCCAAACCAACAAGAAGTAACGATCCAAACCAACATGAAGTAACAATCCAAACCAACAAGAAGAAACAATCCAAACCAAAAGAAGTAACAATCCAAACCAACAAGAAGTAACAATACAAATCCACAAGTAGTAATAATCCAAACCAACAAGAAGTAAAAATTCCCAACCAACAAATTGTAACAATCCAAACCAACAAGAAGTAACAATCTAAACCAACAAGAAGTAACAATCTAAACCAACAAGAAGTAACAATACAAACCAACAAAAGGTAACAATCCAAACCAACAAGAAGTAACAATCCAAACCAACAAGAAGTAACAATCCAAACCAACAAAAGGCAACAATCCAAACCAACAAGAAGTAACAATCCAAACCAACAAGAAGCAACAATCCAAACCAACAAGAAGTAACAATCCAAACCAACAAGAAGTAACAATCCAAACCAACAAGAGGCAACAATCCAAACCAACAAGAAGCAACAATCCAAACCAACAAGAAGCAACAATCCAAACCAACAAGAAGCAACAATATAACCCAACAAGAAGCAACAATCCAAACCAACAAGAGGTAACAATCCAAACCAACAAGAAGTAACAATCCAAACCAACAAGAAGCAACAATCCAAACCAACAAGAAGTAAAAGATAAATAGAAGCAAAGTATGCGAAACCACAATTGTGCCATATATAGTAAATAAATGATAGCATTCTCATATAATTTCTTTGTTTGTTTGTATTGTGTTTTACGTCATTTTCAACACATGCAACGTAACACTCCAAACCAAAAGAAGTAACAATCCAAACCAACAAGAAGTAACACTCTAAATCCACAAGTAGTAACAAACCAAACCAACAAGAAGTAACAATCCAAACCAACAAAATGTAGCAATCCAAACCAACAAGAAGTAACAATCCAAACCAACAAGAAGTAACAATCCAATCCAACAAGAAGTAACAATCCAAACCAACAAAATGTAGCAATCCAAACCAACAAGAAGTAACAATCCAAACCAACAAGAAGTAACAATCCAAACCAACAAAATGTAGCAATCCAAACCAACAAGAAGTAACAATCCAAACCAACAAGAAGTAACAATCCAAACCAACAAGAAGTAACAATCCAAACCAACAAGAAGTAACAATCCAAACCAACAAAATGTAGCAATCCAAACCAACAAGAAGTAACAATCCAAACCAACAAGAAGTAACAATCCAAACCAACAAGAGGTAACAATCCAAACCAACAAGAAGTAACAATCCAAACCAACAAGAAGTAACAATCCAAACAAACAAGAAGCAACAATCCAAACCAACAAGAAGAAAAAGAATAAATAGAAGCAGAGTATGCGAAACCACAATTGTGCCATATATAGTAAATAAATGATAGCATTCTCATATGATTTCTTTGTTTGTTTGTATTGTGTTTTACGTCATTTTCAACACATGCAACGTTATAGAGGACGGTCGATTTTTTGTAGTTGCGGCAAACCACACACTTTTCCTGGGTAGAACCAGTACTGTACACCACCCTCCATCCGTAGCATTCTCATACGTATATAGAACCTATCATATGATATTTATATAATAGGAGTTTCACATCGTTTTCATATGATAATAAATTCATAAAAGCTATATTTTTAAAACACACACATGTTCGTATGATTCACCTGAAAAACATCTGTTTCAACTTCCATATGATTTTCATATGATACTTATATGATTCTTATATTAAATGTTTTATATAAGAATCATGTACTGCTCCCTTTATATAAGTATTATATAGTAGGTATCATATGAGAATCATATAAGAATCATATGATTAGTTTATTTGACAAAAATGTTATTAAAGTGTATATCAAAGGAAATTGTTTTTTACCACCGAAAGAATGCAAAGCTCGATAGTTTAGCAAGTAGCATATATTGGAACGATCTGTTTTAACTTAATTAACTATTATCAAATAATATTTATATTACGTAATGCTTACGCATATTATCACGTACTATAATTATAAACAGTACGAAGAAGAGGCAGGTAAACACTGCTAAATAGATCATAAATGATGAGTCATATATGCAACGACCACAGCTAACATTTTTCACTATGTTTCATTCAGAGCGAGACAGCATTATTTATATATATATAAATTATCTCCCTTTAATATATACCATTTACTGAATTCACAGTATCCTAGTGATACGGCACCTTTTATTGTCACTGTTTTAATATAGCGTGTATGTTTGAATTCTTAAATGTGACCCCACTCGTATGAGCTATAATTATATGTATGTCCTCCAGACGGGGGTGTTATGATGTAGAGATACAGTATATCAGCGTGTGTTGCAGCTATCCTTTTTAGGAAGTGAATGCATTCGTTTGATTTCTGTCTCCCTCATCATAGCTTGTTTGTTTTAAATTTGCTACATTTCCTGTTCGACTTTTATACCTATGTTTCTAGTTCGATTGTATCGAACTTATACATTCTTGCCAGGTTGACATGAATATTACATCGTTTTTAATATAGAATATTGGTCTAGTTACTATTGGTAGGCGATTATATAAGTATGTATTTGGTATATAAGTGTATCATATAAGAACACGCAATATTAAGGGATAATATGTAAGAACTGAAGTTAGTTATTTACGACAGTTCAGCTTACCAGGTATTGCCGTTGTAGGTGCTGTTGCTGCTGTTGTAACTATGGTTGTTGTCGATGTTATTCCTGGTGGTAGTGATATCGTTGTAGTTGTAGTTGCTTCCGTTGTAGCTACTGGTGGTAACGTTGTTGTTGCTGCTGGTGTTGTTATAATTGCTGAAACCAAAAGTTAACTGTACGTTGACGGAAACGTCAAAAAGTTGAAATATTTATCTTTTTATGTGAATAATATTTGTTTCTATGATTTTCCCTAATAAACTATGTTAGTTCATTGTAAATTGCGTGTTTATTACTCTGATGATGGCAAAATTCCCGTTTTCTTTTAATTAAACATATTACATAAATATGCAACAAATGCAGACTAGCATCTTTAACATTATATTGACCTATCGGTTGAAGAACTTCAAACGTGCATTATTGACATACCCTTCTATGGCCAGCGGCGTATGGTCTCAGTTTCTAACAAAATGCCTTGAACGAAAAATCAATGGGCGAAATGTACAAAAAGGAATTTAGTTGGGAGCAAGTCGAGTCTTCCCATAAGTAGTACATGTCAATATGTATGTACTAATTGCACCTTTATTTCTTACTTTAAATTTAAGCCAGTATTTACTAAATGTGTCAAACCTGGATTCGAAAACGTCTCGTTTCGAGCTGAGGTTTTCTGTATTCTTCATATACTTAGTCAAAATAAATAACTTTCGTTTGAGAAAAAAATAAATGTGACATTCGTTATAAATTCTAGAAAACCAGCAGTTAACAAGATAGATGTTATCTTGTGTTCAACTCACAATGCATACTTTTTCTCTTTTGACTTTGAGAACCTTAAACTTTGTGATGGAGCTTTCATACAACGGTATCACAATATATTAATGTATACTTTTTTTCATATTTTAATAAATACAGAAAAAGAGATATCTTGGAATCAACAAACACAAATAAGAGAGAAAAGTAGAGACTCGGTTTTATTGAGTCTGTTCATGACGGGTAATATAATGTGCAAGACGACTTGCGACCACCTTAAACGATATTCTACTTTAAAACCAGCAGAGAGTGGGCTTAATGACCCCAAAGGTCCAGTAAGTCATAACACTCGGTTCAACTTTTATAGCCGCCACACAGCAGTAAACTAACGCTTAAACTTGTTTTACTAAATGTGTCATTACAATATGTTGAATACTTCAACAAAATGATGTGCATACTTTCATTTTCGTCTGAATATATTATCTTTATTTATATACGCATTCCCGCAGTCCGTTATGCATAATGTACATTTTAATATAGTAAACCAAATTTGAAGAGGGAATGTCAGGCCAATGTCAAGTTGCATTTTTTTAAACCAATTATATTTCACACAAGAGATACGTCTTCTTCAAGATCCCCATACTGTCTTTGAGCGGATAAATTTTAACAGCTTTTAACTCCAATACTTCATAGTCTTTTTTATACTTACCGCTTACGCATTCGGGCAAGAACTGCCAGGTTCCTTCATCCAAACATATCGTGTACATGCGACCTTCCTTTTCCACAAATCCGCTATCACACGTAACCTTCAACTTTGACCCTATTTTATTCATGTTGCCATATATTTTTCCATTGTTTACCGACGTTAGGGGCTCACATTCTGAAGAAAACAACTAAAATTGAAAATATATTGCAGGTGTTCGAACTTTAAATATACACAACAGACCCCGAATTTCTTCTTCTTGTTTCAATACCGAAAAATGGTTTGTAATTCGATGCTTTATTATTATACTACTTCCATAAAATGAGTCTCATTATTATTCCCCCGCTTCCCGAAGGGTGGGGGTGGGGGGCATATGACTTTGAAAATGTTGGTCTGTCTGTCTGTCTTGTCTTCGTGGTAACTCAAGAACGGCTGGCACTACAAACTCGAAACTTTGCAGGAATGTTTGTGTCATAGTCTAGTTGTGCACCTCCCCTTTTAGGTAGATTCGCATAAGAAATGTGGTTACCATGGCCCTTTTTCAATATTTGGTAATTCACACTCCAAACTCAAAGGGTCATGGGTTCAAATCTCATTGGAGGCATATATATGTTTTCCCTTGTTGGATCAGTTTAACATAAAGTTATAGGGAAGAACTTCAAAAATATTCTTTGAAATTACAAGAGATAAAGGTTAATTTTTTATTTAATATCAGCTTTGGATCCTCTACCACGTTTGTTGAAATGGTGAACCTTGGGTCAAATTTAGGCCCCGCCCCGAGGCCCTTATTGACCTCTGTCATCGTCTAAGAAAGTAGCCTGCGATCACATGATAATTTGTCACATGACCATAGCTAAAATATCCAAATGGCAAACAGAACTTCAACACCGTGACACCACCAACTATCGGCTGCTGATTGACACGTAAACAGTCGAAAGAAACATTTCTACATTTTGATATATATTTTAAGTTAATAATTTAATTTAAGGTATGTTGTTATGTGATACTGCATAATGCAAAATGCTGGTAAGCAAAATCCTGTACTGTAACCCCATGGGAACGATTTGGTGGTGGGTATTATGAATGTTTTGTCGCCGGAGTGATATGCCAAAGTACAAACCTTTATTCTACCGCAATATAATTCTGAGCATAATTTACTGTATATTTAAAACATTCAAGTCGAAAAACTGTTTTCTTTTATAATTTAAGCATTTCATATAAAGTTAATTCAGAAACATATTCGTGCAATCATCAAGAAAGTTTCATCGTTTTTCATCGTTTGCCTTAGTATTTGATGAGACGTTGACAGAGATGTATGTGTATGCAAGGATCGACAAATCTGAGTAGAGATTGGGTACACCTATCATCAATAAATACTGAAAAGGGGACCCTTGGAAGCAACAAACACCAACAAGAGAGTAAAATAGCAGACTTGGTTTTATTGAGTCTGTTCATGCGGTAGTATAAGGCGCAAAACCTCTCAAGCCCGTAGCACCTCTCTACTTTAAAGCCACAAAGAATGGGCTTGATGATCCCAATGGACCAGTAAGTAATGACACAACTGATTTGTAGTCGGTGCGACCTTTTACAGCCGCCACACAACACTGAACAAACGCGAGTGTGCATGTCAATAAATACTGAAATGGGAGATATTAACCTGTTCGCATGTGAATATATCGTCGAAATCTACGCTATTAGCAATCCGGTGTGTTCCAGTTAGTGCATTTGACCGCGATTTCTATTTTATTTTATTTTAAGGTCCGTGTTAAGTAAAGGTACATGTCGACTAAATAAGACAATTTGTGATTGGTCAAAAAGAGTATCCGGGACTAATGTTTACCAAAATGAAGTCATGGATTGGGTAACATATAGTGATGGAAATAAAGCAACTTGAGAATCTCAAACATATAAATATACGTTCTTCAAAATAGGCTATTTAATATATTATTATATACTTAAAATTTATTATTTAAAATTATGACTGATAAATGAAACTACCATAAAAATAACTGCAAAACTGAGTGTGTGTCACTTCCGAGCCCGGTTTGACAAATGTTTAACAAACGACGAGATATAGGAATATCTGGGTATCCCTAGAGGCTATGATGTAAGTCTATGGGAAATTCAATAGTTGTCTGTGACGTAAACGGTGTATGAATGACTAAACCTACCTTCAATGGAACACGTACTGGTGGCTGCATTTGTGCATACTTCGTGATCGGCACACCCACAACTCTGGAAGATTAGCAAGTGTAAACAGTATTACATTGAAATGGTACATTGCCAATATTTTTTTCCGCTTTAATTACAGATCATTGTCAGACAAACAAGGGAGTTTTGACCAGAATAAACGTTTTGTATTGGGACTCACATTGTTTGCTCAAAAGCTATCTAAAAAGGACAATAGAATATTGCTGTTCACAAGCAGATTTAATGCACATTTCTAAGACTCGTCGCCATTGCATTGCAGTATATATCGGAAATATACCAGTACTGAACAACAATCTCTTGCTTGGGTGCTTTCAAGTAATTTCATCCATTTAAAACAAGTTCTCATTGACCTACAAAATATTTCATGATTAATAAGTATTGAAGGTAATCTTCGACTACCTCCCTGCTTTTTTGTTCAGCACGGAATTAAGTTGTCATTGCGTTTGATTGCTGTGGTTTATACAGGACCATTTTTTCTCATTTGTTAACATTAAAAGCATTGCGGAAAGTAGGCGTCGAAATAACTACAAATACAGAAAACTTGATCAAAGAATAGCTCGACTTGTGAAATAACAGAATCTGTGAGAAAAAAATAATTGGAGACTAAGTTTAGAAAATGTTAAATTAAATGCAGATTTGTTTTTATTACACATTTCGACGCCCAAATGGACGAATTTGGAAAACACGTATAGAGTGCAAACACATATGGGATGTTCTTTGTCAAATCAAAGCCCCAAAAGCTGCTGTGAAATCTACATGGATGTTTAACAATCCGAGGAGAATAGACAGCTGGTGACACAACTGTTTGCAAGTCAAAGTGAATAACTAGCGTTCGTTTAGTGCAGTGTGGCGGCTGTAAAAACTCTCCCCGTGCTACGAATCAGTAGTGTTATTTTTTTACTGGTCATTTGGGACCAACGAGCCCAATATAGGTGGCTTTGAAGTAGAATACCGCTTAAGCCGGTGCTAGGGGGCGTGAGAAGTGTTGCTTCTTCCATTACTTCTCATGAACAGACTCAATAAAACCGAGACTGCTGCTTTATTTCTCTTAATTGTGTTAGTTGCTCTCAAAGGATCACCTTTATCAGTACTTATCTACATATGCTCCGTGTTTAATTTTGAAAAACTGTACGCAATACTTTTCAAGCATGTGGTACGTTGTCGCTTTGTTACAAACGTTGGCATGATTAAGATAGAGGTCATCATACACTCCACAATATGTTCGGTCATCACACATAGACTCCACAATATGGCCGGTCATCACACAATTAAAGAAGAAAACATAATGCGGAACTGTGATTGGTCAACCACTAAATATAATGTGTTGTAAAATGGTAGGGACATAACCTCTTTTGACTTATTAACACGTTTAATAATGATTGTATGAAAGTGATCATGACCTAGGATCTTAAGAAGTTTGTAAGTCACGTAAACATAGAAGTCAGGTTCTGATAGACCTTGTAGCAGAAGAATTCTTACATTATTTTTAAAATTTTAAAAGCAGATCAGGATAACGATAATAAACTTTTACAAAGGTTTTTCTAAGTTTATGGTAATGGTACTCTGGTGGAGTACCTTTTTACGAAGATAAAAGTCCTCAACTCAAATACAAGCTCTATAAAAACGAATAAGTTGAGAGACGTATACCCCATAAGGGAACATTCCCGTCTCATTCCCCTCTATTTCCCGTCTCAACGATATCGAAATTAAACAATAATCTCTCTCGTTATCAATTTTGCTGATTATTTCTCCAATTGCAGTTGAAAGATGCAAATCGAGAAAAGAAGCGACAGTATCAGAAATATTTGCTTTGCTAAGCAGAAGTACTTTATGGTATGGTATATATTATTATATTATTATATGGAAAGAAAGCGTTTTCCATAGTTAATGTATCATCGATATCGAGATGTGTTATTAGGTGAAGAGACTTCGTTGACCTCTGCCTGAGTATCTGATGAAAGACTAAACATGTATCTTTCACAGCAATACAAAAACAAATCTGCGACAAGAGGTGCACAGATAGTACCCCTAGGAATACATAGAACAAAATGAAATAATTATGGGCATTGAATGCAGACGTATATTATAATTATAACACGTGGGCTGTATTTCAGGGAACATATAAATGTTGCGTTTAATTAACGAGTATAGAAGAACGATTTAGTTTTCAGAACATTTGTCTTCAACGAAATACGAGAGCAATATGTAAGATTAAATTATAATATACTAAAAAAAACACATCCGAGTTTTCTTCTATTTTCATATAAACACTAGGTTTTAACCGACTGATAAAAATGAAGTAACAAATGTATTTCTTTTTCATTATTTTCCTTGTTTTGAAGAAAAACAATCATGTAACACATCTGTCATTAGGTGCACCGAGTATTAACTTGCAAACCCCATCCAACCCCTTTCATGGCTGGGGTATGAAATAAAAACTTAATTTCGGCATAAAAGGTTTGCATATTGTAAAATCCGAACTTTTAAAAGTAATTTTAACAGGCAATTGACTGATAAAAATGAAATGTTAACAGAAAATTGACTGATAAAATTGAAACAACAATTTGAGGGTTCAACTCGAAACTATTTTAACTCACTTTTAAACAATTTTACAGGAGAAGCAAAAAACATCTTATTTTAATCATAAATGCATCAAGAACTTTATTATCAGGCATGTAATAAAGAAATGGTATCCATATATGATTTGAGAAGAAAAGAAATAATTTATGTGATTATGTAGTTTCGCGTTCAAAATTGAAGACGCAGATGAAATTTGTCAGAGTGAAACTATTGTAACTAACATTTTTTAGCAGTTATTAATACATTTTTCAGATTTCTTTTTAAAAAAACTACAGCTACTGGATAGTATAGTTATAGGCATAAGTTTGTATGTTGAGGATCATTTGGACAAACCTAAGAATAGTATCCAACCGAAATCCCTTAAGTTCTTGTTATCTTTATTTTAAGTTTACTTTCACAATTGAAACACACAGCAGTTATCATTATATTCCTTTTACATACTTATTATTAAATATTTTCCCTCTTCATTAAGTTAAATGAGAACTAATTTGACTTTATAATTGTTTTATGCGAAACTGTTGTAAGTCAATATTATTTAAAATAACTGGTTTTTAAACAAACAATACATCGAAATATGCTATGGACAATACTTGTTTTAGACAATACTTGTTATAAAGATAATTTAATGTATTAAAGTCACACAAATCAGACAAGATGAAGATAATAACACTTATATGGCGTGCAATATCTTATAATTTCTTTATAGAGCTAAAAAGTGTTTGCACAAATTACTTATGGCAAGTGGCAATTTTAATAAACATATTATTTTTGTGGCGATAAGCTTATTATAGGGACAATGGGGTTTACTGAATAGTTGAATCTCTAGCTTCTTGCACCACTGGGTCTCCTCTTTCGGATTAGGATGTGGAGGGATGTGTGTTGTTTGTAGGGGGTTGGGTAGGGGCGTCGGAAGCAAAAACATTAAGAATTGGACATGAGCCTTCCAGCATTATTAAACTTGATTGAGTAATCACATATGAAATAGTTACTTAGTTGCAACTGCAGAGTTCTGCATATTGTATTAGTTTAAGTTGCAAATTGACTTAAACCTGTCGTGGATAGAACAATTCACTTGAAGAGGCACACAGCAATCTTGATGTATTTAAAATCGTGGCGTCGGGTTAGTTTTTCCAAATGTCTTTCATGTTTTAAATAATTATTTATAATTCAAAGCAATTGTTTTTACATATTATTATATCGTTGATTATATCACACCAACATTATATTTAAAGCCTATGAAAGCAGAAAGAAGTAGAATTTGAAATTATATTTCCTTTAATATATTTATATGCAAGCAGGTTTAAAGTTACACTTATACTGGATTCATAAATTAAACTTTGATGAGTTCTTCAAGACTGCAATGGGTCCCTTTAATGCAAATCAATTGGTAAAATATATACCTTCCTACATACCTACCCAGTTATGAAATCTTGGGTAGGGAAACCACAAACAAACTGTTTATTAAGGATGGCCTAAAGAGTTTATACCAGCCCTGACCTTTGATATTATAAGTATTATTTACTGCTTTATATAATAGACGAATCTATCCTGGCGAAAAAGATTATAAACTTTAAGTTGTTTTTCATAATTATGTTGTTCTAAGTCATTTTCGGCTCCAATTTTAATATTTTAGGATAATTATTACAAAAAAAATTTACTAATCATATAAAAATACTTAAACACATGAGGGTAAGTAATATTAAGAAAACGGTGTTGTTTGTCATTGAACTTAGAGAAACAATTAAAATGTCTTCTCATTTACCAGAAATTCGAACTCAACAATCATTGTTTGAGAGAGTGATATGAAAAAATTGCTTAATATTTTAACATTATTAGCGTTAAAGATTAAAACAAATAGTCCATTTTACAGATAGAAATACTTCAATTTAGAAGGGAAAAAAATAAAAACATCATTAATTTTACCTAATTAGACCCCGGAAAATAAATATTTACTACTGGAATTCACAAATAAATGAAAATCTGTAAATAAACCGCACCGTGTAACCGGACTTGGCAATAATTATTAATTCTTCTGTGGAACCACTAATATCCCTAATTCTGTGATCCCAAGTGGAGGTAAAAACCAACCTTACATACTTTTATTACCGCGTTTTTAATACAAATAACCTTTAATGTCCTAATAATGGTATGCAATAAAACTTCTTAAAGTTATTTAACCTTTAATTTAACTTATATTTCACATAAGAAACTTAGAGCAGTTACTATTACCTTTATTTGGAATAAGTATTATGTAAATATTGTAAAGTTTAATGAGAATCAAATTTGACTTACAATAGTTTCTAAATTATTATAATCTGAAATAAATTTGCAAGAAACAACATAATTTTGTTGGCTATAAATAATACCTTACATGAAGATGTATTCAAAAACAAATGCAAAACTATTTTAAATGATTTAAAGCTTAGTTACAATATTTTCGCATTGAAAAAAAAAGCTGTATAAGATACAATAATAATATGTCACATTTTATTTTTCTCAACCAAATTTTAGAATCTAGTTCTAATATTTTGTGACATTATAAAGGGTCAGTATCTGATATGAATTATGTAAAAAAAAAATCATTTTCAGAAAAAAAATGAGTTAAATAGTTTCGCGTTAAACCCTCGAAATGTATTTCGTTTTTTTATTTTTTTTTATTTTTTATTTTTCTTGATTAGAAGGAAAACAATCATGTAACATATCTGTCATTACGTGTACCAAGTATACCCCAATCCAACCCCTTCTTCAAGAAGCGAAAACGGGTTGGCTGGGATGTAAAATAAAACCTTAATTTCGGCTTAAAAGGTAAATTCGAACTTTTAATAGGTTATTTCAACAGGATATCGCATTTTTTCAGTAAAACAAATGTTTTTAAACGTCTTTTATTGTCGAAATATTCGTTATAAAATCCTGTTTATATAAGCTTTCCGATCGCTTAATGGAATTAAGGCGGGACCACGTAATGTGAAACAATGTTAGAATGTCATAATCGGCAGAACTGAGGTTTATATTTTAATGAATTCAATGTAAATCCTATGGAATTCATTTTGTTAAAACTGAAATGCTAGATTCTGAAATTAGCTAAATGGAAACGTTATTTTCTCCTTTCAGAATGTAAGATTAATTCATTTGGATTAAAAACAAACAGCATTATTGACACAATTGTACAGCTATAGTTCATGTTTACCGCATATTTACATTGAAAATAGATGGAAAATCGGAATAATAAGGATTGTTGCCTATATAACACACGCTTACATGGCTCAAATTTAAGCTGGCTACTGGCAAAATGCAAGTGTCGTTCATTTTTAGAATGCCGGTAATCTTTTCAAGTACTGGCAAAAAAGTGCAGATGTATCAAAAATCAAAATACCTTTCGTGTTTAATTAAGAATACCATGTCTGCCTTTTTTTGAAACATGTGCTTTCTTATCAATGGTGTTTTAATATTTTTTATGTTTTCCTAATATGTCTTTGTATTTATATGTCACATATGGAATCTAGCATGTTTGCTAATGATGAATCATCTTGCGTTTTGTTCTTATTCGTTACATAGTTGTACTTATATAAACAACCGTAAAAATTGCTTAAAGTAACTTTTTCGTTTTGTCTCTTACAAAAAATGCTACTGGCGAAATGTTGCCAGTCCAAATTATCGCTAAATTTGAGCCCTGGCTTAGTATTTCAGGAAACACAAACATCTAAAACAAAATGTTGCGATTACAGTATATGTGTCTTCAGTGTAATACGCGAACAATATAAAATAGATTAAATTATAGTATATTAAATTTAATGTAATCCATCATGTAAATCAAAAGATAAAGCATACTTACGTTATCTGGAATATCATGTTCGATGTAAACTGACGGTTCGTTTTTGTTAACGTCGGGAGTACCGGTTGCATCATGCATTTCACAAGTTTGAGACCTGCTCTTGTAATTTACAGATTTACATTTTTTTCGGATGCTGCATTGGTACACACACGCGTTCAGCGACAATCCGTACAATTTCCGAAATGGCGTCAGGCTTAACGAATAATGGTGAGTCTTTTTATACTGGTACTTGTTGTTCCCAAAACACGTATGTGTTACACAAATGAAAAACAAGCCCAGCGTCAAAAAAGTTAGACTATTCATTTTTATTGGTGCATGTTAAAACAGTTTTACAATATTACACATTTGTATATTTCACTTAGTTCTTTTTCTTTAAAAAACATAAAAACATAAGCAGTATCCGAACAATCAAGTGGACGAGTAGAGTAGTCGACCTAGAATGTGTTCTATGATAGGTATGAATTGACTTAGATTCCTAGTCTGTCGCAGCAACTTAGCTCTATGATAGCAACTTAAGTCTCCCTTACTCGAATTCTATACGCCCTAAGATACGAGCAGTTTGGTTGGTTAATGACGTATATATTATATTTGTTTTGTCAGTTAGACGGGCAATGAAAACCGATATGATTTGACTGGTAGCAGGGAGTGTGGAATTGTGTTTGACGATAGCGCTAGTATTAAATTGTTTTATTTATTTAGAAACTTTTCAACAAATGTATTGTCGTCTCTTTTAGTTTAAACTTATTTATTTTACATCGATTGTAACGAAAGCTCTCTGAATTTATTTAAATCACTCTCGATGTTTTCCTGGGTAGAACCAGTACTAAGCAAATGCAGATAAAGTGTCTTGCTCAGGGACACAACACATATGGTTATGACGGGGATCGAACCCACGACTTTAGGATCATGGGTCCAACGCACTACCACTAGACCACAGCGCTCCACTAATCCCTTTTCTATGTAACGCCAAATCTACAGTCACTCAAACATGTATTCCCTTCTCGAAATATTTGAACGTCTCTTTAAATCATTACACCTCTCTTCTAATTCGTTTAAATCTCTCTTTAAGTCATATGAACAGCACTCGATAGCTTTTCAAGACTTCAGGAGCGGTCTAAATCATTTGAAGAGCAGTCTAAATCATTTGAAGTGCAGTCTCAATCATTTGAAGAGCAGTCTAAATCCTTTGAAGAGCTGTCTAAATCATTTGAAGAGCAGTCTCAATAATTTGAAGAGCTGTCTAAATCAATTGAAGAGCGAAGAGTTGTCTAAATCAATTGAAGAGCGAAGAGTTGTCTAAATCAATTGAAGAGCAGTCTCAATCATTTGAAGAGTTGTCTAAATCATTTGAAGAGCGAAAAGCAGACTAATCATGTGAAGAGCAGTCTCAATCATTTGAAGAGCTGTCTAGTTCATTTGAAGAACGAGGAGCAGTCTAAAGCATTTGAAGAGCAGTCTCAATCATTTGAAGAGCTGCCTAAATCATTTGAAGAGCGAAGAGCTGTCTAAATCATTTGAAGAGCAGTCTCAGTCATTTGAAGAGTTGCCTAAATCATTTGAAGAGCGAAGAGCTGTCTAAATCATTTGAAGAGCGAAGAGCTGTCTAAATCATTTGAAGAGCAGTCTCAGTCATTTGAAGAGTTGCCTAAATCATTTGAAGAGCGAAGAGCTGTCTAAATCATTTGAAGGGCGAAGAGAAGTCTAAATCATTTGAAGAGCGAAGGGCGAAGAGCTGTCTAAATCATTTGAAGAGCAGTCTCAGTCATTTGAAGAGTTGCCTAAATCATTTGAAGAGCGAAGAGCTGTCTAAATCATTTGAAGAGCGGTCTCAATCATTTGAAGAGCTGCCTAAATCATTTGAAGAGCGAAGAGCTGTCTAAATCATTTGAAGAGCAGTCTCAATCATTTGAAGAGCTGCCTAAATCATTTGAAGAGCGAAGAGCTGTCTAAATCATTTCAAGAGCAGTCTCGTCATTTGAAGAGTTGCCTAAATCATTTGAAGAGCGAAGAGCTGTCTTAATCATTTGAAGAGCGAAGAGCTGTCTAAATCATTTGAAGAGCGAAGAGCTGTCTAAATCATTTGAAGAGCAGTCTCAATCATTTGAAGAGCTGCCTAAATCATTTGAAGAGCGAAGAGCTGTCTAAATCATTTGAAGAGCAGTCTCAGTCATTTGAATATTGCCTAAATCATTTGAAGAGCGAAGAGCTGTCTAAATCATTTGAAGAGCAGTCTCAGTCATTTGAAGAGCTGCCTAAATCATTTGAAGAGCGAAGAGCTGTCTAAATCATTTGAAGAGCAGTCTCAGTCATTTGAAGAGTTGCCTAAATCATTTGAAGAGCGAAGAGCTGTCTAAATCATTTGAAGGGCGAAGAGAAGTCTAAATCATTTGAAGAGCGAAGGGCGAAGAGCTGTCTAAATAATTCGAAGAGCGAAGAGCAGTCTCAATCATTTGTAGAGCTGCCTAAATCATTTGAAGAGCGAAGAGATGCGTAAATCATTTGAAGAGCGAAGAGCTATCTAAATCATTTGAAAAGCAGTCTCAATCATTTGAAGAGCTGTCTAAATCATTTGAAGAGCTGTCTAAATCATTTGAAGAGCGCAGAGCTGTCTAAATCATTTGAAGAGTGGCAAATATGCTTATGTGTGCATTGTTTACTGATCAGTTGTTAATACTTGCATAGGTGATGGAGAAAGGCAATTGTACACCCAGTTATTTTGGGTTGCTTCATTTAGTAAATAAAATACTCCTTTGATCATTGTCAAAGTCACACATACTGACGTACCGTCTTTATCGTGACAAAGTTTATTAAGTTGGTTATTTGTATATCTTCATACTTCAATTCCGCTGAAGGTTACAACCGCCTCCAAAGTTAACAATGTCAACGCTAAAAGTAACAACCTCCGCTAAAGGTAACACTTAACAACTTTCAATGTCAACGCTAAAGGTAACATGTGTCTACGCTAAAGGTAAAAGCATTTTCCAGCATCTACATTTTGGACGGACAAAGGTAACATGTTATGCCCTCTCCATTTGTGTAATGGGACATATCAACTACATTGAGAGCACACAAAGTTCCGCGACGGCATCCCGATCTCACAACCTCTGAGCTACGACGCCAGCGTTTCATTACGCATGTAGATCAGTCTTTAAAGAAGGATAAACATATCGGACAGGGAAAGCAGCATTCAAGGACGACAGTCAACCACAAAACACAAAAACAAACACGCAAACTGACAAACGAAAAGGCAAAAGTAATAAAAAATGCAAACGACATCACAAACACAAAAGGGTTGACAATAGGGCTACCGCCTTGGAACGGTCAGTGGCAAAGTAGGCCACTGGGGGTTTAAACCGGTTCTAGGGTGCACCAAACCTCACACTTACCCTACTGTCATCCCATTAAAACAGGACCGTGTAAATAAAGAAATCCCCGCCATGATCTAATCTCTAACCAACAAGGCAGCATCAATAGGCAATATAAGTAAAACACAAATATGCTCGTGTAAATATAATACAAAAAAACAATAGCCTAGAAAGCCACAATGAAGGTACTCAATGACTTGACAGAAGCCAGAGCAATAAGAGAATATACCATTAAGGGCACGACAAGAAAGATCCTGGACAAACATCAAACGCCACAGTCCCAATGGGCTTTAGGTAGGCGTCATCATAGGGTCCACAGCCTGTCCGGTCATCGTACAATTAAAGAGGAAAGCATAGTGGCGAACTGTAAAAGGGTCCAAGCATGCAGTACGTTGCAAAACGATAGGGTCATAACCTCTTTTGATAAACTTTTTAACAAGTTTAACAAAGATAGTATGAAAGTGATCATGACCACTATTTATCAATCTTCCTTACTTAAAATAGCTTTACAGTCTAACGGTACACGTCATATTGTCTTTCAGTATGTACCTGATCTGATGGGATATGTATATACCATTGTAACTGCATTCAGTGTAACTTATGTTACATCACGTATGTTACATTTTATGTATATTTGTAAGAATCACACATTATTGTAAGAATCACAAAGAGAACATGTCCACTACTTCTGTATATGATAGGGTAGCAAAAGTAGTTTTAAAAATCGAAAAGGGAAAGGAGCATTCAAGCACGACAGTCAACCACAAACACACACAGAAACAAAAAACAACTTTAAAGATGAATAAAAGGAAAAAAAAGTCATCACAAACACAAAAGGGTTGACAATAGGGCTACCGCTGGGGATTTAAACCAGGTTATAGGGTGCACCAAACCTCACTCTAACCCTATTGGCATCCCAATAAACGAGACGAGTGCATATAAAGATCTCCGCCAGGTTATAATCTCAAACAAACAAGGCAGCATTAATATAAGTAAAACACCTAAATAATCATGTATATATAATATAAAACAACAAAAGCCTAGAAAGCCGCGAAGTAAGTACTAAATGACTTGGTAGAAGCCAAAGCAACAGGAGAACAAACCGTTATGGGTCCGAGAAGACAAGACAAGATTAAAGACGACAAACATCAAACGCTATCGTCCTATGAGGATTTAGGTTGATGTCATCATAGCGTCCAAAATTTGTCCGGTCATCGCACAATCAAAGAGGAAAGCATAGCGGCGAACTGTAAATGGGTCCACCACTAAACGTGCAGTGCGTTGCAAAATGATTGGGTCATAACATCTTTTGATAAATTTTGTAACACGTTTAATAAATAGTGTATGACCAAGGATCTCACGAAGTTTGTAAATCACATCACCAGAGAAGTCAGGTTTTGATAGTTCTTGTCGTAGTCGCAGAAGAGATCTTAAATTACTTTTATATTTTAAAAGTAGATCAGGGTTACGATAATACAATTTTGCAAAGGTGTTTCGATGTTTATGATAACGGTAGCCCTTCTGGGGTAGCATTTTAGTTATACAAATATTACGAATATTAAAGTCCTCAACACGACTGCAATCTCTAGAGAAGGTATAAGTTGTGAAACATAGACCTCATAAAAAGTAGCTCGCGGACCATCCCTATCTAAAGGGGGGTATTTAACAATATCAAAATTAAAATCATCTCTCTTGTCATAGCTTTTACTAATTATTTCGCCATTTTCAGTAGAGAGATATAAATCAAGAAAAGACGCGACAGTATCAGAAATGTTAGCTTTGTTGAGTTGAAGTTCTTTAATATATATATTATTAACCATAGTAGAAAAAAAAAGATTGTCAATTTCCAATATGGCATCCAAATACCGAGAGGTGTCATTAAAGGATTCAATTACATGTGCCTGAGTATCGAATAAAAGACTCAACATGAAATCTCTTTCATAGCAATACAAGAACTAATCTGTGACAAGAGGTGCACAGTTCGTACCCATACGGATACCAACAATTTGTCTATAAACGGTAGTTCCATACCTGACGAAAATATTATCTAATAGGAAAAGGAGTGCTTCACAAGTCCACATAGTGTAATTGTCTAAACCGCCATTAGTAAAAAACGCTTTAATATTGTTACAGGCCAAAAATGTAGTTTGTCCTCTAGCGAAAGTTTTTTGAATAAGAACAGTAAGCTTGTCTTTGATGAGGTGATGTGGCAAGGTTGTATATAGTGTAGAAAAGTCATAAATACTTATAGATGAAACTTGACGTTTATTGCAAATGTTATCAAGAACGTCTCCTGATTGTTTAAAAGACAAAAATAAATTAATCACAGTTTTCATAAATGTTAGCACAATAGTGTTTGACGTGAACTTTAACGGCAGTAAGACAAGAAGTTAAAAGCTTGGAGATGTTTGTGTGGTGCAGGCACTAGAATTCGAAACAGATTTTACGAAAACACACTTCTTTTTTTTTAAATAAACACGGAACATAGCAAGAGGGACAATCACGTATGTTTCATCTTTAACATGTCTGTATCCTATTGGCGTATTTTATGAAAAGATTCGGCTGAGTTATAACTTTAAGCTCAACTAATAATAGTGTACTTGGGTCGTCATAAACATGTTCGGCAATTGTTATGTCTCATTAAAGCTAGGGTATGTAGTCTATAATATTCTCAAGTTATTGTAATGTATGTTTCATTCACTTTGGCGACATCTTTGAAGACACAATTGTCTGAGCATATTTTAAGACGTTTTACTTTAAGTTTAAAAACGAGTATGATAATGGACCTTTGGAAACGGCCAAGCACGACACATACGAAATATTGCAGTCTCGGTTTGATTGAGACTGTTCATGAGCGGTAGTGAAATATGCTAGCTACCGCTCACGCCCTCTAGCCCCGGGTTGAGCAGAACTCAATATTCATAAAATCAATAGTACACAATTTTAACCATCCCGAAGATGGCATGCATACGGCGGTGGACATGGAGTTATTTGCTTCCCCATGTCGTACGGCGTATGGTCCTAGTATCTTATAAAATTAAATGCCCCGATGAGCGAAATAAACATAATGGAATTTAGTTGGTAGCAGCGGTTATGAAGCCTGCGTATCACAAGTAACAGCCAAAAGACTAAATTAAAAAGCAGACAACATATCCTATAAGTGTGACATTCCAACTACTCCAAAATTAATAATATTTGATTTATACGAATTACCTATTGTCATTTTCTCATCAAATGTCAAATGTGTTAGTTGACTACAGTAACGTATGTTTCATTTTAAGATGTTAGTCTCATCAAAACAAACACAACTGATACTTTTTGGAACAAACGGTTGGTGCTCCGACTTACTCAACATACCTTCATTGCAAACATACACTGACCGTGATTGTTTGCTATTACTAGTAGCAAGAATAACTACGGCGACAGCAATGTCGATGTACGGTTTTATTGAGAAACCACCTACTAATAAATATACATTTATAACTATATGAGATAATATGCATATACTGATATTAACATGTATTAAGATATATAGAATTTTCAAGGAAATCAATAACATCAGTTGAGCTCATTATTCCTCTGTTTGTCATCATCACTTTCTTCAAACACAATATCAATAGTCAACCACAAAACACAAAACCAAACACGCAAACAGACAAGCGAGAAGGCAAAAGTAATAAACAATGCAAACGACATCACAAACATGAAAGGGTTGACAATAGGGCTTCCGCCTTGGGACGGTCAGTGGCCAGAAACCACTGGGGTTTAAACCAGGTTCTAGGGTGCACCAAACCTCACACTTACCTTATTGTCATCCTAATTAAACGGGACAGTGTCAATAAAGAAATCCCCGCCATGATCTAATCTCTAACCAACAAGGCAGCATCAATAGGCAATATAAGTAAAACACAAATATGCTCGTGTAAATATAATACAAAAAAACAATAGCCTAGAAAGCCACAATGAAGGTACTCAATGACTTTGCAGAAGCCAGAGCAGTAAGAGAATAAACCATTAAGGGCACGACAAGAAAGGTCATGGACAAACATCAAACGCCACCGTCCCAATGGGCTTTAGGTAGGCGTCATCATAGGGTCCACAGCCTGTCCGGTCATCGTACAATTAAAGAGGAAAGCATAGTGGCGAACTGTAAAAGGGTCCACCACCAAGCATGCAGTACGTTGCAAAATGATAGGGTCATAACCTCTTTTGATAAACTTTTTAACAAGTTTAACAAAGATAGTATGAAAGTGATCATGACCTAGAATCTTACGAAGTTTATAAATCACATCACCATAGTAGTCAGGTTGTGATAGTCCTTGTCGCAGAAGAGTCCTTAAATTACTTTTATATTTGGAAAGAAGATCAGGGTTACGATATTAAAATTTTGCAAAGGTTTTACGAAGTTTAAGGTAACGGTAACCCTGATTGAGTAACTTTTTAGTTATACAAAGATTACGAATATTAAAGTCCTCAACTCGAGTACAAGCTCTAGAAAAACGAATAAGTTGAGAAACATATACCCCATAAGAACTTGCTCGGGGAACTTCCCCATCCAAGTGCGGATAATTGACAATGTCAAAATTAAAATCATCTCTCTTGTCATAGATTTTGCTAATTATTTTACCATTTTCAATCGAGAGATCTAAATCAAGAAAAGAAGCGTTATTATCAGATATATTAGCTTTGTTAAGCTGAAGTTCTTTAGGATAAATATAATTAACCATAGTTGGAAAGAAAGGGTTGTCAATGTTCAATATGTCATCCAGATACCGAGAGGTGTCATTAAATGCTTCAATAACTCTGCCTGGGTATCTGGTGAAAGACTCAACATGAAATCCCTTTCATAGCAAAATAAGAACAAATCTGCGACAAGTGGTGCACAGTTCGTACCCATAGGGATACCAACAATTTGTCTATAAACGGTGGTTCCATATCTGACGAAAATATTATCTAAAAGGAAGATGAGTGCTTCACAAACTTCATAGCAAGTCCACATAGTATAAGTATCAAAACAGCCATTAGTAAAAAACGCTTTTATATTATTACATGCCAAAAATGTAGTATTTTCTCTAGCAAATGTTTTTTGAATAAGAGAAATTAGCTTGTCTTTAATAAGGTGATGTGGTAACGTTGTATATAGTGTAGAGAAGTCATAAGTGCTTATTGATGAAACTTGACCTTTCTTGAAAAATTAATCAAGAACGTCTCCTGAATTTTTTATAGACCAAAATAAATTAATCCCAGAGTTTTCATAAGTTTTATCACAATATAGTTTAACGTGATCTTTAACGGCAGTAAGACGAGAAGTTAAAAGTTTGGAGATGTTTGTTGTGGTGCAGGCACTAGAATTCGAAATAAAGCGAGCCTTATATGGATTTATGTAATTTAGGAATCCAGTACATAGTAGGCAGTTTATTTTGCTTATCGTTTACACCAGCCTTGAAAGTAGTGCACCGAGTGATATGTGCGGAAACAACTTCATCCTCGGTAGAATTAACTGGAATATACGAATTGGTGCTGCCGAGTTCCAGAGATAAAACATTGACGTAATGTAGGCGTCAAACAATAATTACATTATTAGCTGCTTTATCTGCAGGAATTAAAACAAATTTATTATGAAATTCCTGAATTCCCGATTTTAAATTACGAAAGGAAAACCTAGGTCTCGGAGGAAGTAAAGAAACCTCACTCTTACCCTACTGTCAACCCAATAAAACGGGACAGTGTAAAAAAAGAAATCCCCGCCATGAACTATTCTCTAACCAATAAAGCAGCATTAATAGGCAATATAAGTAAAACACAAAGATACAAAAAAAAACAATAGCCTAGAAAGCCACAAAGAAGGTACTCAATGACTTGGCAAAAGCAGAGCAAGAAGAGAATAAACCATTGAGGGCAAGACAAGGGAATATTTATTCCAAAGTCGATTTCGCGACCTCGGGGCTTTGGTATATATGTGTCTGTTTTTCACTGGTCGCTGATGAGATTTATGAAATGTGTCTTATCTTCAGTATGTCGTACTGTCATGATTACTCATGAAACTCTTAAAATCTCAATGGGTCTTTGTTTTCGGCACTGACAACAGGTATGATGGAGTTTCCCCTCGCCTCTTGAACGCAAACTACATTGTAGGGCTAGGGACGTAAGTTTCTGTCACAAAGTCGACTAATGTGCTTTGGGAATTAGGTCAAACACCAGATCTGCCAAATCGTCAAAAGTACCAAAAACTGTAGGCTGACTGAGGTGTTGAAGTACCTTCAAACACATACACAGTACATCCAGTAGGTCGCTGTGTAGTTGCCTCTAAGCAGTTGAGGAATTTGGCTTTGTCATGTTTAACTGAATTGTCATCAGCTGTTGTCATCAGCTGTTACAAGGGACCATGTTACTGAGCCTAGACAATATGATATCGTCAACGTAATATATATATATGCCTGATCAATAAGGGAACCAATTAAGTGTAAGTTTCTAGGGCACTTCAGTTGATGAAAAGGTATTCGTGTAAGTTTCTAGGGCACTTCAGTTGATGAAAAGGTTTACAATTTGGCTCTCTTGACTGGATTGCTGAATACGGCCAGGTCGGCATGTTAATCAACAAGTCATTGACAAACTATTTCATGGCCTTCTCAACCTGATGCTGTAATATATCATCAGCAACATATATATGTGCTGAAACACTGGACTAAAGTTAATCATTAAATGCAGTCATTTTATTAATTTTTATATAAACAAATACATAGTTATGTCCGCTAAACCATGGTACAATGATATATAACAATTTAATTAATAAGAACATGACAGTTTGCTCTATAAATTATTATCATTAGTAAAGACTGTCCAGATATGATAATCAATTTAAAAAAACGTCCCGGAAAGTTTCACCTAAATTACAGTCAAAATATGATTTTTAAATTATTATGTTTAAATATTCGTACTAAATGAATCTGCGTTTAAAGGAACTAGTAACTCTATGTTTATTATTTACTGGAGATACAGTTTTTAATAATTTCCTCAACAATTCAAAATCGTCCTGACTTGTAAAAGCCAACGTGAAATGGCCGCAATGACCGAAAAGCGTATGTCAACCGGAAGTCGAAACGACAACAAAACGAAAAGACGACAAAACGAAAAGACGGCAAATGCAGTGTGAAAAAAACACACGAAAAAAACGACAGATTAAAAAAGAAAAGACGACAGATAAAATGTCGTATATTCGAGTCTGTCGTTCTGTTGTCTTTTCGCACAGAATGTGTCGTCTTTTCGCGCAGAAATAACGAAAATACGAAAAGGCGTAATATTGCAGAAATCAGCCACCATATGATTGGCTAAAATCTATAATACTTCCTTTAATCTACTTGGGATCTACATACAAGTTGAATTTCTTCGCTCTTCGACATTCTTCTGCTTAACTTACCTCGGACGGGATCGGACAGCCATTCACAGGACTCGTATGCACCATCTAACCTTCGATTAAAATGTTCGTCAAAAGGTTCCATACCAAGGGCGAGGGTAAATAAACACGTTATTAATAATTCATTGAAAACGTGTGTAACACTTCGTTGATAATTGACTGAAAACGCGTGAAACTGAACGTAATTACAAATATATTGAGAATAATTCGCTACCGCTGTAGCAAATGTAGTGTATGCAAACACATACACGTGGCATTTTGTAATTGATCATATCGAACGGTAAACATGACCATTTAATTATATATAAATAAAGAATAAGATCCCGGGACATATCATAGGTGCCTGGTTGCTATCAAGAAAAGCTCTGTAAATTAGTTTGACCAAAGACACAAGCTATCCGAAAAACTACTTGAGAAGTTCTGAAAAGCCTCCTCCAAAAAGTCGAAAATTTTGTCAACAAACTATATTATATACAAGGTATGACAGCCGCCATTTTAGCCGGGGCGGAAGTGCGTAATTTTCCCGTAATTAATAGACTGTTTACCCTCACATCTACATTCGTAACTGTCATTGCAGGGAATCAGACTAAAATAGAATTGAACAATGGTACCTATACAAATCAGCGTTACGTTGTAGAATCGGGTACATCGGGTACCAATTCATTATTACGCAATTCCGCCCCGGCTAAAATGGCGGCTGTCATACCTTGTATATAATATAGTTTGTTGACAAAATTTTCGACTTTTTGGAGGAGGCTTTTCAGAACTTCTCAAGTAGTTTTTCGGATAGCTTGTGTCTTTGGTCAAACTAATTTACAGAGCTTTTCTTGATAGCAACCTGGCACCTATGGGACATATTGACAAAATAATAACATTCAGGCTTTTGTGTTTAATAGAACTCGGTTGAGAATCAATAAAATATACTCTATTGAATAAGTCATTATTTAGACGTGAATAACTATGTGTATTTACATATTAATTGAATGCTGAATTCCTGATGATCACCAATTACCCTGTAGACCTCAACTGTCGGCATACACTATGCAGTTTATTCTTTTAACAGTATTGGAATGGTTTCTGTTTAAGGAAAACAAGTCAATAAAATGCCAAAATAACTTTGAATCGCTCATATGATGATTTTCACAAAGATGAAAAAAATCATAACATAATTAGATCATGCAGTCGATGACGCGCGATCGCAGCATCGCAAATTACCGCGCCCGCTTTAAAGTGGTCAGGTCCAGTAAGTGTCTAGGTATATGGTTATTAACGATTTCCAACTAATGAACCAGGCTGGGTATGGACCCCGATGCCAATGCTGGTTGGATAGCTGTATGTCTGTTCACGCCCAGCACGTGTATTGATGGTTAAAGGGCGGGGATCTCAACAGAGGGATTATGTCCCCAGTGGTGGGGAAAGACCCCAGCGCCGATAAAGGTTGGATGGTTGTATAAGACTAATCATGCCCAGTAAGTGTATTTATGGTTTTATAGGGCGGGGATCTCAACTCTTTCAACGTTATGACCCAGCGACCATGTCCCCAGATGAGGGTTGAATCCATCTGTTCATGCTCAGTAAGTGTATAAGGACCATAGGCTTATGGTACATGCAAAATATACTGATAGGAAAAAGAAACGCATAATCAAAAAATTGCCTATACTACACTATTGTATACACCTAATTCCACGTAATATTCTAGATATATCTCAATGTCTTTTGTACAAAAAGGGGCTACAACTAATTACAGAAAGGACAACACTGTCATGTGTTAGACCTTTTAATCAAAGTATATATACTTTGTTACACAAAATCCATAAATGTTGAAGTTTCGCTTGAAAAAGTCAAGCCATTTCAGTATTATGTTTAATGTTAAGAGTTTGCAACATTATGCTCGCCTGCTTGAACCAAATGCGCATTCTGTCGATAATGAAACGTTAAAGGGTTAACCATGTGTGTATGTGGAGTGGGGGTAAGGGTATGGTGGTCCTACCCTCTGCCTTTAACCAATTTGCAGTGGTATTATTCTAATGACAATGGTCCTTAAAGGTTAGGGTGTTTGTCGCCCCACATTTTCTCATTTCTCACATTTAATTTTCGGAAGAAAAAAAAATACACAAAAGAGTTATTTAGTCCATATATATCTGTATCAGGGAGTACGTTATACACCCTGTCTGTATACAGGTGTGATATGGAAAAAGGAGATTGGTAATTTATACATACCCCTGTGATATACTTGAAACTGTGATATTATTTATAAATTTGAGTATTAAGTAATTAGCCTTTCAATATAACTCGTTATTACTTAACTGCCAAAGTCCTGACTTTTGACATTTTAGGTTAAATATCATAGCAGGGCTTTATATGACATATAAAGCCCTGATCGTAGCCCTCATTGGAAATAAGTTAATTGCGATGCAGTGCATATATATAGCCATTGCGTATTTTTTTACTTATTGTTATTCATTAAAGTTTGATAACTATTATATGCTTTCGACAATTTTAAACATCTGCATCATGAAATGTAATATGAAATATCATATAAAGCCCTGGATAGATCTAGACTATTAAGGTATGTTTTATTTGTCAAATATTTTATGCTAGCATTGCATTTTTCACGAATAAATATTATTATTATTATGATGATGATGCGTTAAGGAACCAAAACAAACTCCATTGCGGTAGCCAAAACGAAATCCATTATCTAGTTCGTAAATCGAATCTTCTATTCTGGTCATTTTGGTATACCAACTACATTTTGGTAATACATTAGTCGCGGTCCTTTGCAAGACCTTTGAATCAAGCGTTTGTTTGATCTTGATAAATTGCAGCCAAGGTAATAATATTATATTTAGATTTTATTTTAGATAAAAAACATGACACTGACTGGAAATTATTTCATAGAAAAATAATGATGTAAAACTTCATCATCAACTTGTAAAGTCAATCAAATTAATACAAATCACTGAACAATTTACGAAATGTCTATGTATCGTACATATGGTGGGTGGGGTAATAAATATTTGTCATTGAGCAACAATTTATGTATTGCTTGTGTTCAGTAGGAAGTTACTCATACCCGATATAACTTTTAAGTTAACTACATGTTTAGACAGTTTGTGGTTCCATAATCATTATAATTTACTGTTTAAGTTGATGGTAAACACTGAACATGCTGAACACAAAAGTTTAAGATTGAGAGAAATGCCATAATAACAAGCAATACAGTAGAGTTGATAAACTATAGAAATATTTCATTGCTGCAAATGCCGTAAGTCTGGATAGTCCTAAGTACTTTCCTGAAGACAGTTGTGAAGAACTTAATTTTACATAATTTGATATTTGGAGTTGCCGTTATCGAGTGGTAAGCATACTTGCCTCGACTCCCAGAAGTCACTGGTTTGATTCCCTTTGAGGTTTTCAAACGCCCGTCCACAGTATCTTACTTGGGAAAGGTACTGTGGAAGTATGCCATCCTTGATTCCTTCCGAGGTGATGTAAAGCCGTCAGGGCCCTCTTTGGGGCTTTGAATGGGGTCGGGACCATTAGAGGGGGGAATTTTGCGTCAATTTTAAAGGAACGGGGATTTTTTTTGCTACAAAATTTGCATCAATGACAATTATATATCCATTTCTATAAAAAATATTGTATAAAAATCTATTAAAATATTTTATACTTTTCATATTCATTATGTATGTAAATAACCTACCATTTGCAGTAGAATCTCAACTCTATACTATAGGCTGTTAATATTCTAACAATTTGGCGTTGTGCGACATGTTTATGTTGACACCGTATTACATCCGGGCAGTTGTGAAGCTACACTATATTCCGGTACTTTTCCCAGTATTCTGCCAGGGCCTTTTTACCATTTTTGGGGTCTAAATTGGGGGGAAAATCCATGAATGGGGAATGACATTCCAAGAGGTAAGTTTAAAAAATGGGGAAAACTGCATGATTTTCTAAGAAATTTGGAAAGGCCCTTTCTGCGATACTTTTCCCAGTATTCTGCTGATACTTTTCCCAGTATTCTGCTGATACTTTTATTTGACGGGAGGGAGTGGGGTTGGGGGTTTCAGAGGCCCAAAAAACGTGAATCGAGGGCCCTGGACGTATGTCCCATGTAACGGGAGAGTCATACCCTGTGCATGTTAAAGGGATTGATGCACTATTCTTTAAACACAATTTATTTAAAAGGGCTCTTAAAAACTTGGAAGAAAGCTGGAAGAATTACCAAACTGCCATGAAAAATAAAGGAGATAATTATGACCTATTGAAAATTTGCAAAAAACATAAAAAGGTGCAGCCATCTTGGAACAATGATGTCATTGCGCCTTTTTACCATATATGGCATATTGACAAAATTTTAAAGCGAGGAAAATCTCAGTAAATTGATTAAAAATAAATATACAGATGTAAAATATATAAATTGTACGCTTATTAGCTCGACTGATCAGAGATCAGCTGACTGAGCTTATGCCGTGGTGCGGCGTCCGTCGTCTGTCCGTTAACTTTTATTTGTAGCGACAACTCCTCTGAAACTACTGGATGAATATTCATGAAACTTAACAGAAATGTTGTCCATAAAGTCTAGTTGATCCTAGCAAAAATTCATGTTGATGTGAAATCCAAGATGGCCACCAAAGCTAAAAATAGAGTTTTAAAATACAAGTTTGTAGCGACTACTTCTTGAAAACTATAAGTGATATTGATATGGGACTTTTTCTAAAATGATCAGCATGACATGATGTTGATCCTTGTCAAAAATCTTTTTGATTCAATTTTAAACATGGCTGCCAGCGACCATCTTTGTTTACATAGAGTTATATAGTAAAAACTTGTAGCGACAACTCCTCTGAAACTACTTGGCGGATTGTCATGAAACTTTACAGGAATGTTGCTCTTGATGTCTAATTGATCCTAGCAAAATTTCAGATCTCCAGAAATTCAAGATGGCCGTCACAGCTAAAAATAGATTTTTAAAAAATAAGTTTGTAGCCACTACTTCTTGAAAACTATAAGTGATATTGATATGGGACTTTTTCTAAAATGATCAGCATGACATGATGTTGATCCTTGTGGAAAATTATTTTGATTCGACGTTAAACATGGCTGCCAGTGGCCATCTTTGGTTACATACAGTTATATAGTAAAAACTTGTAGCGACTACTCCTCTGAAACTACTTGACGGATGTTCATAAAACTTCACAGGAATGTTGCTCTTGATGTCTAGTTGATCCTTGAAAAATTTCAGGTCGGCCGGAAATTCAAGATGGCCGCCACAGCTAAAAATAGATTTAAAATAAATAAGTTTGTAGCGACTACTTCTTCAAAACTATAAGAGATATTGATATGGGACTTTTTCTAAAATGATCAGTATGACATGATTTTGGTCCTTGTCGAAAATCGTTTTGATTTGACGTTAAACATGGCTGCCAGCGGCCATCTTTGTTTACATAGAGTTATATAATGAAAACTTGTAGCGACTACTCCTCTGAAACTACTTGACTGATTTTCATGAAACTTCACAGGAATGTTGCTCTTAATGTCTAATTGATCCTAGCAAAATTTCAGGTCGGCCGGAAATTCAAGATGGCCGCCACGGTTAAAAATAGATTTTCAAAAAACAAGTCTGTAGCGACTACTTCCTGAAATCAAAATCAATCAGTAGAGCTTCAAGGTCATTGACCTCTTGTTTTTCATTTGCAGTTATTTTCTTTGCTTTAAAAGACATTTCGTCAATATGTCAGGGATGTCTAATTTTTTGAAACATGTGGCTACTTTGACAGACAGCTACCATTAGTGATGCATTCTACCCCTGCGGATAAGCATGGGGTCTAATGACGTGCAATCTCCTGTTTTTGTCTCGCACACGATAGTGGGTATCGAGACATAGCAGTAATTTTTCCGCCAGCGGCGTCCACATTGTAATTCAACTATATCTCAACAACTGCTGCTCAATTTTTTCTGAATCTTTGTCAGCTGCTTTGTTGGGTCAAGGGACATCATGTTATGCCAAAGTTACCAAGGTCAATGTCATATTTTGCGTTATTTTATCAAAACTTAACCTTGGTTAGGTAGTTTATGCACATATACATCTTAACTGCAGATCTGGCTTGTAGAGATATACATAACAAAAAATATCCTATTATAAATAACGGACTACTTCATTGTTCATCCTCATAATTTATCGTGCACAATATGACCTAATTATGTGTAGACATTTTATGAAACGCCATTCATTTAATCATTAAAATTTCCTACAGCTTATTGACTAATCTTTTGTTCATCTTTTCAGATGATGCCCAAATTGGATTTAACTTTCGCGAAATGAACCAAGAAGAAATTATTTTAGTTTATTTTAAAGCAAGAATAAACTGCAGTCTTAACATGAACTAGCAAGGAATAAATTAAATGTGTCTAAAGGAAAACTGTTTATGATGAACCAACAAGGAATACGTTAATTTATTAAAAGCAATACTATAAAGCAAATGCTCAAAATGAACAATCAAGGAATAAATTAAATTGATTTAAAGCAAGACTAAAAAAAGCTATTGAAAATGGATTTTCTGAAGATCCCAGCCCTGCAGGCACGTTTTCTGCAGGTTCCATTCAAGACAAGAGTTACTGTCCTTGGTATCACAGCTAGTTTAGCTCTGATCGGTCTGCTAACCTCTCTACTGAAGAGAAGAAGAAGAAGGAACCCCGAGAAAGATGACAAGAAAAAGAAGTATTCAGAACTTCAAAGGGAGCGAGAGAAGACGGGAAGACTGCCTCTGTCGCAAAGTCTTAATGGTGGTATGCAAAATCTCATAAACTATACAACATCTCATTCATACAATGGGCTGGCATGGCCCAGTGGATAACGCGGTGGATTTGAAATCTGGAGGGCCCGGGTTCAAGTGTTACCGGTGCCACTGTGTTTCGTATGTGTGTTATTGGGAAAGACACTTTCCCATACACTAGTCAGCCTGATGTGTTCATAAACCGGATTGTCCATTGCATTGGAGTCTACCCTCCTAGCAAATTAAAGAACCAAATAGAATCTATGTGTTAGTAAGAGTAAGGCAAGGTACCGCATGGATTCCTGTGTATCTTGCCCTTGTCTCTGGGGCGACTCTAAATAACCTATATGAGCCATTGATGGAGCAGCATTTTCAATTCAATTATTACAAAATATATGGTTATATAATATATATATATATAAATATAGTACTACCACAGCACATTGCCAAGTTTAAAGTATTTGGACAGGAGAGTTATGTACCAATAATGACATAGCCCTTGACCTACTAAGCATGACTATAGTAGCCTTTGCGTCCATTGTAAACCCAGATCAGCCTGCGAGTAACTCACAGGCTGATCAGGGCACCCCAAAATACCCCTTTGTCACATAAATGGAATGGTCTTATTATATATGTAGCGGTTTAAGGGTTAATTACTTCAAGCATGTCAAGATTGCCATGTGTCTCTTTAATTATTTTATATTCTCTTTTTAACACCTTCAGTGCAGTGCGTGTTGACTTTGTCAATTTGTAGACATCGAAGATTCTAATTTTAAACTAATTTCTCTCTTCAGACATTCCATACAGAAGTCGTAGCCCCAGCTCCATTCGGTCACTGTTGAGACAGAAATCTCTGTCCGGCTCTACAACAAGTCTCGGGGGTGCCTCCACCAGTTCCACCTCCACCATCATCCATCCAGCGCTCGTTGACACTGCCGACATGACGCCTCAACAGTTATGTCAGCTTGGTTGGTATTTATTTAAGTGGCTGAAATCACAGTCCATCTTTATTGTATGGCCTCTGCCTTAGCCTCACTATTTTGTTAGAAATCCAGTGCAGAATATATAAACATAACATAATTTATATGTTAAATGAGAAAAAAGTTTAAATGGAGGTAAACATACACAAGTTGATATCAACAAACAAAAAGTCTAGGATGTGCAAGAAAGTGAAAGAATCAATCATGGGTACAATGAATATAGTGTTCAGGACACGCCCTTGCACCGATGGCGCACTTATATCACGAATGACGCAAAAACAAATAAACTGTTGAAATCGGTCATCGGGCGCATTCAAATACGAAAATCAGAATACTAAAAAATCTAATACACCCATTCACTCGTGTTTTTCGAACGTAAAATGAACTCGTCCCATCCGGAAGTCAACATACTGATTTTTGATTGACCAGTGATACATTTACTATAGCAACATCGATACAACTTTGCCATACACACACCCCTTAAGTCTAGATCATCTGTGATGCTTGCTTGTTTTCAAGACAAACATCTAGAACAGTTGTTCTAAAAAAAAAAGTTTGAGTTTGCTGAGAGTCTGGTCTCGTTTCTGATTGACTGATACAGATGCAACTTCTATCGAAGAATACAGAACGGCTGAAAGACAATAAATTAATAAATAAACAAAGCGGGACACTTCATCATTATATCGCCAAACTAAATATGGATGTTCAAAAATACTATAATAAAAATTATAATTACAGACACGTGTTTCTGATTTCATTTTTTCTGCACAAAGGGTTCAAAAAGTTTGTATCAAACAAAATGGAATGCACATTGCTGATTGATCTATAATCAAAACAAAATCAAAGTCGGAATCGAAAATAAAAGTAAAATGGCTAAATACAATGAGAGAGTTTTTCAGAAAATGTTTTGGGGAAGTTGAGTTGGCTCTCCTTTGTTTTGTAAGTTATGTTTTGAACATAATCAGAGCAACACATTTTTCAAGGGATGCTCCAATTAAACAGTTTTTGAACTTTAATAAATAATAACAGAAAGTGTTGTAGAACTAAGAAGCAGTAATGTTGGACCAGGGCGTCCAGGGATAAAACATAAAGAAAGGAAGGAAATAAAAGTAATTTAAACCACATTTTATTGATTTTCTTGGTACGACCCCCTTTTTTTTATATAGAATAACCCCATTTTTGTTACCCTAATCATGCTAATGGGACCAATGGCCCACTAACATTTCATCCTGGAATGAACACAGTGTATACATGTGGTTAGATGTAAAATTCCAACTCTCAATGTCACTGTTTTAATTGTAACCTCAGCAAAGACTTGTTTCCGTTAAACATGTTAAAAAATACAGTTGTACATAGAATTACTCGTGTTAACATTCCCGTTCTTCACAGTGTTAAGTTTTATTCAACTCATAATAGATTTCCTGGATGATTTGCTCTGGTCCCACTAATATATTAGTTATCAGTGTGAATATAAAATAAAAGTGAACCGTTTCAGGTTTGGACACGCTCCAGACGGCCGTCACCTACTGGGAAGATGCTGTGATGAAAATGGGATATCTCGACGACTCTCCCCTGCCTGCTATCACAGTATGTCATAAAGAAATCATAAACAAATTCTCGATGTCTTGTAAGCTTAGCTCTTTTAGTTAAATTTCTGTTGTCTAAATTTTTCCAATGTTTACACCTATTTGAATTCAGCATATACCATTAAATTTAAATGTCATCTGATTTAGATTCATTATGAGTGAACTGTCATTAATCGTGATAGTGTTGGTATATTTGGATAGTACAACATATATATATATATAGTATAATTTTTTTATCCCTCGTCCATTTGTAAGACAAAATAGCATGAAATTTCAGGTATGCAAGAACAAACCAGTTCTCTTCTGCACCTATTTGTAAACACCTTTAATTTATAAGTGACGATATATTCATGCCAGAAAGTACACCTCGCCTTGACGTTGTGTAGGACAAGATAGCATATGTGTAAAATAAGGATAACTGGTATGCAAGAACAAACCACCAGATATTTTCACATTTCATGTGGATAACATTTTAATAAGTTTTTGATATTTTTATGTCTGTCACAGGACCTGGATTTCATTTGTATAAAACTTTTCAAGTTCACAATATTTTCGTGTCTGTGCCTCGGTCCCTTATCCTGTGTAGACCAACTAGCGTATGTGTAAAATGAGGATATCCGGTGTGAAAGAACAAACTAGATCTTCTTTCACATTGCATTTGTATAAAACTTTAATGTTTTCTTGTCTGATTCAGGACCCGGACACGAGTGCCCTGCAGCACCACCTGGAGCATCTACTGGAGATGGCCTACCACATGCAGGACGTGTATGAGCGCCAGGTAGAGAGAGATGTCGACCATGTGGTGTTTGACACGGCACTCACTGCGTTTACCGAGGCAGATCAGGCTATGAAAAGTAGCTCTATGAGTATCGGATCTTCCAGTGATTCATTTGTCTCGGCGACCGATGTGAGTTGGATTTCTATAAGCCCGTCTTGACGGGATGTTATGTGATCGCGGCAGAGAGGCTGAGCGTCCAGCAATGTAGTGTTCGCTCCATTACTAGAATAGTTTTAATCCAATCTTGATGAAACTTGGACACACTGGCTGCAATAGTTGTTCAGGTTCGATAACCAACGCTATTGCTCAAGAAACGCCGATTGTTGATAAGTGATGGTGTCAGCTCACAACTGGAACAATTTTAATCCAGTCTTGATGAAACTTGGACACAATGTTTATGGCCACAATAGCTTGGTCAGGTTCGATAACCAATGCTATTGCTCAAGAAACACAGGAGTTATGGCCTTTGGATTGTTGATAATTGATTGCATCAGCTCCACAACTGGAGCAATTTTAATCCAAACTTGATGAAACTTGGACAATGTTTATGGCCACAATAGCTCGCTCAAGTTCGGTAACCACTGCTATTGCTAAAAAACACCAGACTTACGGCCCTTGAATTGTTGAAAATTGACGTGTCCGCTACATAACTGGAGTAATTTTAATCCAATCTTGATGAAAAATGAGCACAATGTTTATGGTCACAATAGCTCGGTCAAGTTTGATAAACAACCCTATTGGCATACACATTGCTTGTAGTTTAAACCATTTGGCCCTGCACCCTTTCTTTCTTATGCATAAGTACAGTGTTCATGGGACACAGCATAATAACCCACACACAAGATATTGAAACTATTTATTGGCATGTATTGAACAGTTTTAATTCCAGAGCTCCAGATAAACATTTGGTAATTGGGTATTGTTACTCCATAATTTTAATATTATTTGGGTATTGGAGAATAATATTTATTTTTTTACCACACCCATTGTTTTCAATTAGGTTTATCCTTATAAACGTAATTAACAACAGACAAAAGCAACAACAATTAAACATGGATTTGCTTTAAGCATAATGACTTTTATGTTGTTGATTTGTGCTTTTTGAGGTACTTTGATTTTTGCATCCGTGTTTGTTGTGAGACACCAGTTTTGTAGCAGACACATAGTTAAGATCTCCAAGCGCCTACACGATAGACATGTATACAGCAAACAACTCAAGTCTAGTAAATCGCATTCAATTATAATAAATTTCGGAACCAGTCTTATATGCTCGACTTGCTCGGTCCTTTACCTATAGTAGATTAGGTTTCGAGATGTGTTTAGAGCGTTGTAATAGAACGGTTGACAATGAATTTCGTTTCACAAAATTCTTTTACATTTAATATGATGTGCATGCTATGGTAATTCTATTGCTTTTTTCATCATTTAATTGCGTATTTACGCTAATACGTACCTTATGTGAAGCTCTGCTATTCTGGATTGCATAATTCTCTAAATTATGTCTTCCAAATACTTTGTCTTCTATTCATTTTACATTTGGCGTATTTCAGTAAAACTTGGCTGAAACATATATACTTGTTTGGGACACTTTCTAAATAAATTTAATGTTCTAGATGCAGGGGATACAATGTTCAAACATGTTCAAACATCTGATACTGTATGCTCAGTATGATTTCTACTTCAGCTTGCCGACCTCTCAGACCTCGACACCTACAGAGACATGTTCAAACATCTGGTGCTGTACGAAACTGGATTGATGGAACTAAAACATGGCTCCGTGTCATGCAGAACGCTCCGGTAGGTTACTTGCCCACCTAGTGTCCAGAAGCAGGATCAATATTACTGAATTTATCATTAAAATATTAGACAGTGAAATTTGATCAAGAAACTACCTTACTGGCTGTATACCAGATACCGTCATTGTTATGTTCGTTCTTTAATTTAAATCAAAACTAGTCGTCGCATACATGTTTTGCCGGTAGAGAATCTTACCCCTTTGCTGTTAATATTCTGTGTTTACATTGTTTCTATTCTCGGTAACAAGTGTCACGTGACTGTTACTAAATATAGATTGATTTGGGCAGATCGTCTGAGCTGAATGTAGTAGTTGTCATAGTTTAATAACGAATAACTCGTATTTGGGATGATGAAAACTTGTGTAGTTACTAATTGAGGCATACATATACCATTGCATTTGAATACACAAAAAACAATTTAGAAAAAAGATATCTACAATTTAAAATGATTTTTCAACTGTAACCATCGGGTGTAATTTATTTCACTTCGACGTTCATAATTTAAAGGGAAATAACTGTTCACAAATTTAAATTGATTGACGTGTACTCGTTGTCTCCCTTGTCTGAAGGGGCGTCCGTGGCCGAGTGGTTAACGTCTCTGACTTGAAATCACTTGCCCCTCACCGCTGTAGGTTCGATCCCTCAGGGGCCTAGGAATCTTTATGTGAGGAAGCTATCCAGCTGGCTTGCGGAACGTCGGTGGTTCTACCAAGGTGCCCGCCCGTGCACGAAAATTGCCCGGAGGGGCACCTGGGGTCTTCCTCCACCAATGGAAGCTGGAAAGTCGCCATATGACCTTAGCTGTTGGTGCGACTATAAAATCCAATTCAACCAATCAACCCTTGTCTGAAAATGTTTAGCACACGCTTTTACTTTTTTGGGCATGTAAAATTGATTCAGTGGTTCAACGTAACGGATCAGATATTTATAATGGTATTTATATAGGTAAACGGGTTGGTTGAGTGTATGTTAACATATCTAAATATATTTTTTCTTCTCTAATCGTCTGATGATAGTGTGTATTGATTTGTAATGTGGGGTCGAAAAATATTCACAACATCGAGTTTTTATTGATAATGATGAAATCTGGTACACAACCGGTAGTGTTTTGAAAATGGTCATCATGTGCATTAACTTCTATCTAAATGTGACACTGGGGTGGTAGATCATCCCGCCTCAATGCGGGAGGTCGTGGATTCAATCGCCCACCTGGGTTATACCATAAACTTTATAGAAATGGTACTAGTAGCTCCTTTGCTTGGCATTCAGCATAAAGGGAAGGGCTCGGACTAGTATGCCCAGTGTCGGTATAATGTGACCAACTGGGGTATTGTGTCATTTCATCCATGGTGTGACAGACAGGGTTGTAACTATTTTTGAAATAACGGAAACAAGTTATTTTCAAGAAAGAAATTATTTACCTTTGACATAGAGTAAGAGTTCATTCCTCTTACTTTTGGTAAAATAACTTACTTAGGTTACATTCGTGAAAAATGATTTTATCTTAATAAAACAAGTTGCTGCAGTAATAAAGCACAAGCAGTAAACCCTTTCAACAGAAAACTTAACCAACTTATTGAATGATGAGAGCTCCATCAGGTATGGTTGCACTAGAGTCAATTAATTACTAATTTTGGGTAATTTCGGACAGCTTTTGCATTGTTGGTAATTGTTCGCTACAGTCAAGTAGACGATAACGATTCAGCATTTTCGTTTATAGCCTATTAGCAAATGTATGATATGTCTCTGACTTCATCGTATACATTACATGGTATAGTGTTTCTGAGATATTGCAATTATTCGTAATAGCAAGACACTATCGCACCGGGATAATTTGGCGAATGTCGGCTAAGTTTGCACGCACATGGGAATAACTCGAACGGTTAAAATTGCATCGGAAAAATTTGGGCAGAATTTTTTTTTAAAAAAGAAACCTTTTAATAGATCTACTCTATACTCTAATATATAGAACATTTAATAAAGACATCATTTAGCAAAGTAAGTAACTCATAAACACTAATTAAAGTCTACACTAATTTAAGTCATTAATTGAAATTGATTGTCAGTTAGGCCTACCCTTTTTCAAAAATAAAAACTTTGATATTTTTTGCGCGGCTTACTTCCATTTAGTTTTTTTCTCTATAGTTTCGAACTTTATTTTTGCCATCTACTCTGTAATCTAAAACAGGAAATGTAACTTTTTTAATAAAAACATCATTTAGCAAAGTAAATAACTCATAAACACTAATTAAGAGTATACACTATTTCTGAGTTATCTAAGTTGTCTTCATTCTTCTCCTTTTCCCATTGTTCAATGTTTTTTTTCACTGTATTTCTAACAGATGGATATTTCAACACTAATGACTTAATGAAAAGATTATCCCGGTGTTATGTGTTTTCGACGGCAAAAGCATTAATCTTATAGCAGATTACAAAAAAAACAATGTATTACAAATTCGAAAAAGTTTCACTAGGACTAAAAACATATTAAAAAACGAAATTAAAATTGAATGTATTCGATCTTAGTATGTTCACGTTTAAACCATTATAGAGGTAACCCATTGTGCATGTCCGGTAAACTACATGTACGTCATACGTTTTCGACAAATTGCATATAATTACAGTTTTTACTAAAGTATTACGTTATAAAAACTAGAAACTTCAACATAACAGTTTTAATATATTCACAGGGATGTAAAGATACATTTTCCTTTATTTAAAGGAATTTCTCATCCTCTGCATCCTAGGCACAAACAGGTATCCCCTAGACAGACTTTGTTCGTGCAGAATCCTACATGCACCCATCTGCAACATATGCACATTGACACGAGTTAAAATAGTCATAATTATATATAAAAAAATTAACAAAAACTCCCGACTATTTGCGTACAACACCGTGTTTAGGATTCTTCTGATAACGTACATGTACTGTACGCTAAAGAAACAAACATGAAAACGTGTAAGACGTGTGGTGACTTTTGTGTATAATTTTTATTGGACAATATACTTTGAACATTTTGGTTACCCGATTTTTGTACTGACAATGATTCTGTCAGTGCAGACGAACATTGTATTTTTAAATCAGTGATGTGTTAATCGGGTAGTAGTAAGTTATTCGAAGGGAAGTTTTGGTATTAGTGTGAAACGGGAATTAGGGGTAGGGTAGATTTTGTTTTCTTGCAACTAACCCATCGAATGTTTATGTTTTTCCAAAAGCATTAAATATTACATTTCATTGTGTTTGTCAACACATCTTCAGATGTTGAACTCTGAAATCATGGGCGATCCAAAATAATACGAGATAAACGGAGACCGTCGAAAACACAAGAACATCATGATCAATAAATATGTTTATAAAAATCTTTTAATAGACATACTGCTACGGATGTAGGGATAGAAACAGGGTCCGAAAATCCCTGACTTACATGCATTCTTGTCAAAACGTTGAAATGCCAGCTATAAATTATTTAGGCTAGAACAAATATTTGCAGATTCAGATCATAACAGACTACGAAGATGGGACTTGTGTGCTGATTTATTTTCAGCTTTACAAACACGACTGTCACTGATAGCCCTACCTTTATCAGCTTTCATATAGATTTATTTAATTGAATCTATCTGGTTGCTGCATATTTAACTTTTGTTAATCAAGATGATGCATACACTTAGAAAAATATCAGTCTAATAACGAATATCGTAAAAATGATAAAACACTCAAAGGCCTTCATAGTACAATAAAATAGATAAATAGAAAAAAATCAACTGTCCAACTTTTCTAGTATCGTTATTTGTGTAGGAAAGATTTGGACACCCTGTTTTTTTCTTAATTTAGTGAAACAATCCGCCAGAATCATGCAGTTTCTATAACCATTTGAGAGATGAAGGTAACACAAAAAAATACATATTTTTTATATTGGTTTGTTCAATCATACATACCTGTGTTAAGTTAATATTCCTTAGTTAGAATTTAGCGCGCCAAGTAAAGTTTGTTTCCAAGGTGAAAGGAAGTTACGGTTGTTCCCAAGAATGCAATTCCTGGAAACGTCATAGCTATTTTTTGTTATGTTTCTAAAAATATAGCAAAAGATAGATAAAACCAGTAGGTTTATTTACGCGGACAAATATACCGTTAATAAACAAAGTTACCGACCAAGTCTGAAATTACCCTGATTGACCCTACCATCTATAAGAGCTTGCATAAAAGATATCTAAACATTGTGTAAAAGAAGTAATGGCAAATTAGTATTTATAACAACAAAAGAAAACCAGGGAAAAACATCATATAGATAGAAAACGGATTTAAAAATAGATAAAAATGAATGCATATCTGAACTTTGAAAAAACAAACACCCAAAACTATTGATCTAAACAAGTTATTTCAAAAATAACTTATAACTGTGTGCTAGTCCAGTGTGGCAGCACTATAAAGTTGAGCATAGAACTCCAAGTAGACACTGTCGTTATATAACTGAAAGATTGTTATGCGATGTTAAACCTCACTCAAACTACTTATCTGTTAGAAAGGTGCCACATTAATACCCACCACCAGGTGATCCATTGTTATAATGTACAGTTTCTGTTTTCGTTACAGTTCTGAGATGGCTCATTGTTTATCTGACACAGAATTTCTGGCCAAGCTCCACTGTATACGACTGGCTTTAGAGGTGAGTACTAGACTATTTTTCAACTTGCATACCTGATTTAGGTTATGCACGTTTTATTTGTTGAGTGAATGGAAAGCCTGATCTTAAACATGGTAGCAGACAAAAGTCACACGTATCAACAGTGATGTCGATTACTTCAACAGTTGCAGGACGTCATTGCGTAAATAAAAAGAGAATATCATGTTAGGGCCTGATCTCATCCAGTTGATCAGGCGAGGCTGAGAAAAAAATGAAGCCCGAGGCTGTGATCAGGCACTAACATGATATTCTATTTATCATGTTGATCGTTTAAAATCATTTAATTTACCTTTTTTCCCATTTCTTTCTGTTCAAAAATACCGAGACGTTATTAAATATACCCTGACATCAAAAAAAGAGGTGCTGATGTCATCAACAGAGGTGCATCAACAGATGTTTCCTATCCCGACGGGATAGGAAACCAACTACCGAGATAAGATTTTATCTCAGGTACCCTGTTTCTCGGCAGAATTATGCAGATCGACATGATAAATGTGCAAAATGTTAGTAATTGGTGTCGTCAATGCACAAAATGGCACTGGTATGCAATAAAAAGAATTAGTCTTGGGTATCCATTTCAGTCAGGGAAATTCAGCTCCATGTGCAATCATTATAGCCTTGTCGATTTTGTAATCGTTAAAAATGGTGAATATCCGAAAAAGGGGCAGTTTCATTGTTCGGCGTTGTACGGAGAAGACAAGCAAAATACGACCTCATCATACGTAACTGTCGACGGCAATTATCATATTATATACTAGGCAGCTACATTGATAAATGTACATTGTGTGGCATTTTTGGTGTTAATATGATAAAATAGAATCATTTATCCAACTCCTTAATAAATTCAATATTAAACAGGAACTCATGTCAGCTCCTCTGTTTACAGGCTACGTTTCATAAACCAGAAAACAGAGATTATTTTTCGGACATGGGCAGAAGAATCATTGGTGAACTTTTACTGCAGGCAGATAAGGTATGTCTGAAAATGATACCATTGGCTCAGTTTCTAAGAATCTACACTAGACAACCCTTATAAGTACCCCAGTTACATTTTATTTCATATCTTTTAAATGGAATATACAATTTTGACAAAAAAGTGTATGAAAACTAATTAATATGTATCCGTATTTTTAAAAGATTCGTGAAATTGAAAACAAATAATCAATTTCATAATCGGATTTACAGTCGGTCACCGCATTAAAGAATGTGTTCAGCCGTTAGAACCTCATTTTAAATGATTTTCCTACAGCCATTGGTATCGATGGTCTTCAAGCCCCACCGACCAGGACAATATAAACCTGCTGGAAATATTTTATTTCTTAATTTGTACCCTGTTAAAAGTGCTATTCAATGTGATTTTTGGTACACAACAAATTAAACCAGGCTCCACACACTTTTTCCACATAAGGAACCAGTAAACATACGTAGTTCCTCACCACTGCATTTGATCAGTGGTGATATATAGTAACCATGACCGTTACAAAACAAGTAGTGATATTTATGAAACAACTACTGTAAAACCAAAAATTGATGCTTAGGATTCATTTTCATACTTTCAGTTAAAGCTAATCACAAATTCAAATGTTCAATGATTTTTTTTCAAACTAAAAAACAGATTTCAACTGCAGATGTTACCTTTACCCTGTCAGTGTAAGGTATATTCTCTTTGGCAGATTTAATTTTATGTCTGTTGTTGTGCAGGACCCTGATGATTTTTACACGTCCTACAGCTCCATGATGGACTTTGTGAACAACAAGGACAACTGGTCTGCCATGGAAGAAGAGCTGAGAGGAAGAGGGGTATTAAATGATATAAATTTAATTTAATAATTGTTATTTTAGTAGTGAGGTGGGTGAGGAATTGAATTGAATTGAATTGGATTTTATAGTCGCACCAACAGCTAAGGTCATATGGCGACTTTCCAGCTTCTACTGGTGGAGGAAGACCCCAGGTGCCTCTCCGGGCAATTTTCGTGCACGGGCGGGCACCTGGGTAGAACCACCGACGTTCCGCAAGCCAGCTGGATAGCTTCCACACATAAAGATTCCTAGGCCCCTGAGGGATCGAACCTACAGCGGTGAGGGGCAAGTGATTGCAAGTCAGAGACTCTTACCACTCGGCCACGGACACCAGGTGGGTGAGGAAGGAGAGAGGGTGGGTGGTAGTAATGGAACTGCAATCTATAAGTGAAACCTAAAGAAATAATTAAAATCTGATGGTGCTACCCATAGGGGTAGAAATTAACTTTTTTATCCACTTTGACTAGTGCATAAATTTTAGTTCGCCAAATTGGAAATCTACTGCCCATTACTATATTAAAGTTAGTTTCCTAGAGATATTTTTTGGCAAAATAAAACTCTCTTTTTTTTGGCATAACATTGCTTTTTATAAATTTGTTTATGTGAGATCAATAAAATGTGACACAGTCTGTCTAGTGAACGCTAAAAATGGAAACTCATTAGAATAAAATTTGACCTTGACGCTGGTGTTACTAACAGCGCATATATTAAAACCCAATTCAATTCAATTGTTACACTCTTTCGAGTACTGTAGATACGCTATCAGAAGAATCCGAAATAGTGTGTTGTTTGCAAACAGTCCGGAGTTTTTGATAATTTTCAGCTATATATGAATAACTGGGGTCAATATGACATACGTTGCAGATGGGTGCATGTTTGATTCTGCACGATCATTAAAATAGTCTGTCTGTGGAATCCTTTTTTATGCCCAGGATGCAAAGGAGCCCAAGACAGTATCTCTGCTAAACTGTGTCAAATAAAGGAAAATGTATATGTTCATCTTGTGAATATATTAAAAACTGTTGTGTTGAAGTAACTCTATAATTTCTAGTGATACTTTGGTCAAAACTGTAATTATTTGCAATTAGGGACACTGTCAAAAACGTATGACATTTTTTTCTGGACATGCACGATGGGTACCCTTCGTAATATTTCAAATGTGAACAGACTAAGAGCGATTACATTTAAAATTATTTTATGGAAGTTTTGTGATACATTTCTAGTTCTAATGAAACTTTTTGAATTTGAAATACATTGCTTTTTGTAATCTACAATTAGATTTATGTTTACCCCGTCAAAAACCCATGACACCGGTATAGTTGCACATTGAGCCCTAGCTTTACCCATGACACTGGTATAGTTGCACATTGAGCCCTAGCTTTACCCATGACACTGATATAGTTGCACATTGAGCCCTAGCTTTACCCATGACACTGGTATAGTTGCACATTGAGCCCTAGCTTTACCCATGACACCGGTATAGTTGCACATTGAGCCCTAGCTTTACCCATGACACCGGTATAGTTGCACATTGAGCCCTAGCTTTACCCATGACACCGGTATAGTTGCACATTGAGCCCTAGCTTTACCAATGACACCGGTATAGTTGCACATTGAGCCCTAGCTTTACCCATGACACCAGTATAGTTGCACATTGAGCCCTAGCTTTATCCATGACACCATTATAGTTGCACATTGAGCCCTAGCTTTACCCATGACACCGGTATAGTTGCACATTGAGCCCTAGCTTTACCCATGACACCGGTATAGTTGCACATTGAGTCCTAGCTTTACCCATGACACCATTATAGTTGCACATTGAGCCCTAGCTTTACCCATGACACTGGTATAGTTGCACATTGAGCCCTAGCTTTACCCATGACACCGGTATAGTTGCACATTGAGCCCTAGCTTTACCCATGACACCGGTATAGTTGCACATTGAGCCCTAGCTTTACCCATGACACCGGTATAGTTGCACATTGAGCCCTAGCTTTACCCATGACACCGGTATAGTTGCACATTGAGCCCTAGCTTTACCCATGACACCGGTATAGTTGCACATTGAGCCCTAGCTTTACCCATGACACTGGTATAGTTGCACATTGAGCCCTAGCTTTACCCATGACACCGGTATAGTTGAACATTGAGCCCTAGCTTTACCCATGACACCAGTATAGTTGCACATTGAGCCCTAGCTTTATCCATGACACCATTATAGTTGCACATTGAGCCCTAGCTTTACCCATGACACCGATATAGTTGCACATTGAGCCCTAGCTTTACCCATGACACCGATATAGTTGCACATTGAGCCCTAGCTTTACCCATGACACTGGTATAGTTGCACATTGAGCCCTAGCTTTACCCATGACACCAGTATAGTTGCACATTGAGCCCTAGCTTTACCCATGACACCAGTATAGTTGCACATTGAGCCCTAGCTTTATCCATGACACCATTATAGTTGCACATTGAGCCCTAGCTTTACCCATGACACCGATATAGTTGCACATTGAGCCCTAGCTTTACCCATGACACCGGTATAGTTGCACATTGAGCCCTAGCTTTACCCATGACACCGATATAGTTGCACATTGAGTCCTAGCTTTACCCATGACACCATTATAGTTGCACATTGAGCCCTAGCTTTACCCATGACACTGGTATAGTTGCACATTGAGCCCTAGCTTTACCCATGACACCGGTATAGTTGCACATTGAGCCCTAGCTTTACCCATGACACCGGTATAGTTGCACATTGAGCCCTAGCTTTACCCATGACACTGGTATAGTTGCACATTGAGCCCTAGCTTTACCCATGACACCAGTATAGTTGCACATTGAGCCCTAGCTTTACCCATGACACCGGTATAGTTGCACATTGAGCCCTAGCTTTACCCATGACACCGGTATAGTTGCACATTGAGCCCTAGCTTTACCCATGACACCGGTATAGTTGCACATTGAGCCCTAGCTTTACCCATGACACCAGTATAGTTGCACATTGAGCCCTAGCTTTACCCATGACACTGGTATAGTTGCACATTGAGCCCTAGCTTTACCCATGACACCAGTATAGTTGCACATTGAGCCCTAGCTTTACCCATGACACTGGTATAGTTGCACATTGAGCCCTAGCTTTACCCATGACACCGGTATAGTTGCACATTGAGCCCTAGCTTTACCCATGACACCGGTATAGTTGCACATTGAGCCCTAGCTTTACCCATGACACTGGTATAGTTGCACATTGAGCCCTAGCTTTACCCATGACACCAGTATAGTTGCACATTGAGCCCTAGCTTTACCCATGACACCGGTATAGTTGCACATTGAGCCCTAGCTTTACCCATGACACCGGTATAGTTGCACATTGAGCCCTAGCTTTACCCATGACACAGTATAATTGCACATTGAGCCCTAGCTTTACCCATGACACCGGTATAGTTGCACATTGAGCCCTAGCTTTACCCATGACACTGGTATAGTTGCACATTGAGCCCTAGCTTTACCCATGACACCGGTATAGTTGCACATTGAGCCCTAGCTGTAACATTGTTAAAAGTAACTTTAAACTAGCCTATGTTGTACGTACCCCATAGAAATATCAAAATATCTAATTCATTCATTTTCTTAGTTATAAGAGGGCTGTTCAAATAATACGTGGACTTTTTCGATATCACACTCATTTATTGACGTAAACCTTTAAGATTCATATATGTTGTAATCCAACTCAAAGAAATCAAATGATATAAACAAAAAATCATTATCATGTCTAGTTACGTTGCAATGAATGGTATAATAGGGCGAGAAACCCATCTACGGAGCAGTCCAAAATGTGACGTCTGTATTTCATAACTGCATTTCGGGAATTCCTAAATAAAAAGCAAAATCGTCGGCAAAAATACACATAACTAAACTTGAGTAGCATTGCCACTGGTATTCCAAAATTAAAATTATGAAATTTTATAAATATTGAACAAGGAGAACTATAATAAATATAAATAAGTAGACGAACACTTCCTTGCTTTTAAGTTGAAATTGATTAGCACTAAAATGTTAATAAAATATTAAAGAATTGGACCCTTTAACAGGTTTAATAAAACAAAATGTTTAATACAAAAATTAAATACAAAAACATATAAAATCTTAAGTATTTTTTTCAAAATATATATGTTAATAAATTAAGAATACCGATATATTTTCACTAAAAATGTCTTTTGGTATGACTATGCTATTTGTTTTCTAAATATTTTGAATATGTATGCTAATCTCGATCAAATTCGTACAATCTCTTTCCAAAGCTATGCTATAAAACATGATTATTCAGCATGCTGTAAAATATATATCTAATGAAAAACGTGAATAATACAACAATCTAATTAAATAACAATTACGTCTGTTATTTCTAGCAATTTTCATCATTTATAACGTTAGGTTGTTTTCGGTTTTCCCGGCTAAGTTATAGCAACAAATGACGTGTTCCGTGACGGCTACAGTGGGGTTATAAAAACTCGTATTTCTTGAAATCTGTTCCAAATAATTTTATAATATTTACTGATATGGATGTGTACATGTAAACCTTTATTGCTATTTAAATAAATTTAATTTATTTGATTTATAAAAGTGTAATAACCATTAAAAATGTCCATGTAATATTTGAACGGCCCTCGTATGATATTAAAATTTAAGAATGTTCTGTTGCTCACTGACACATTTATTTTACATCATTTTCAGGTAAAAAGCTTCACATTTTACGATGTTGTGTTAGACTTTATTTTGATGGATGCGTTTGATGATCTAGACAATCCACCTTCGTCTGTGATAGCTGTTGTCAATAATAGATGGCTCTCGAATGGATTTAAGGAAACAGTGAGTTATTATTTAACTGTACTTCTTCTTTTCTTCTTCTTCTTCTTCTTCGCAGTCGTCGTCTCTCTGTCTGTAAACATTTTACCTTATCATAACTTCTCTAAACGCACTTTAGTTGTGTTTTTTAAATATTCAAAATAACATTAAAGTAGCTATCCCGCCAACAACAGCCAATTTTTACAACATATGTACACCGTTTCTAAACCTACAGACGATGAGGTATGTATATAACATATCTTTTGAGAATGCAAACTCTATAGACACAATATAAACAGCATTATCCAGCCAGGCCAATTAAACCCCAAAATTGGAGCTTTGAATTAAGTTGCCAACTCGATAATTCATTTTACACATATTCAGTCACGGGTATTTTAACAACCATGAAAAATCCTATGCTTTTAATCAGCACATATACAGAATTATATGACCTAAACGCCTGGATAGAGTTTTGATAAACAGTTTTGTAATGTAATTTTGCCGTTATTTGTCAGGTTAGTTTCTTTAAAGTATCATTGGTCCAGAGGCGGACACCTCATTTGTTCATTAATTATCCATCATTGTACTTTCAGGCATTATCTACAGCGGTGTGGTCCGTTTTAAAAGCTAAACGTAGAATGTTAAAGGTATTTATTTAATATATTTCCTTTGATAGAACTATTTGCCTTTATGGAAAATTGTAATTAATTTATAGATTAATTACTTTCAACTTGTTATATTTTCGTGTACCGGTATATTGAGATAATTTACTTAGTTTTCAGTGTAAATTCTACTTTACGTCTTAGTTTCTTTAATGAGTTAATGTTGTTACCGTATTTTACCTTGTATAGTACTCACCCGTGTATAATACGCACCCCCTTCTCAGAGGTCAAAATTGGGGTAAAAAAGTTGTTTCCGTGTATAATACGCATCAAAATATTAGTTTTCCTAGATGAACCATTCAACGAAAATAAAAGGTTAAAAAATAAAAATCACGATTGAGAAAATTAGCGTACAAAAGTAAATATAATTACTTCAATCAATAATTGCCAATCTTCATGGGAGTACCTATCTTGTATCATCTCATCAAAAAGCCAATTATAATGCCGCAGATAATTGTCCGTAATCCAATAATTACATCTACTAAAACACAACAAAGTCGTTGGTTACCGTAATCCGTTACGCCGATTATACTAACATTGTGTATTCACGGGAACCAGTGCTTATCATAAGTGTAGCACAAGTGTTAACGCGTGATTAGTTACCTGTACCCCGTGGCTAAATCTGGTAAAGGTCACACGGCGTGTCAAAGTGCATCCTCAGAAATAGCCGCTAAACGCGGCAACTTCAAAGGATTATAGAAATGGAATAACCCACTCTACCCCGTGTTTAAAATGTGTCTACACTGCAGCCGAGGTGCGATTTTGTTTGACCCAATTATCACTTATCAAATGTGTACCGGTAAGCATGTTTTCACAAGCATAATTGAATAATTGCCATTTCAAAGTAGGGTGATTCTGCCTTTCTACGCTGTCTAAAATATATGTATTTCAAAATAAAGCAAAAACTTTATTAATTTTTTTATAAAATATTAAATAAAATCCTATAAATATTAGAATAGAATAGAACTGTAAAAATACTACATGTACCCAGTATGTACCAGTCTAAACAGCTGGAAGTCACGTGATATTACGTCACGCGATATAAACAACAAAATCGAGGGACGATTTTTCACACAATTTATTGAAGTTTTACAACAAACATGCGAACATTTATACAAAAACAAGCATCATAATACACTTTATTCGTTTATAAATCGAATTAAGTCAATATATTAGTTATATGAAGCGAGTAAATTACGAAAAAATTGTGTATTATCGGTATTCACAATTTTCTGTCCCAATGTCTGTTCGTCGTCGTTTTTCTTCCCAGACATGGATTTTCTGATAGAAAAAAAAAGTTATCTTTATTGTTTCCTTATATTGTACGCACCCCACTTTCGGAAACCGTAAAAGTGGTAAAAAGACTGCATACTATACAAGGTAAAATACGGTAATATTTTTTCTCTCTTTTATATGAACTATAAAATGACCTACAATCTTGAAACTTTATACAAATAGTGCTCTTTATTAAACATCAAATCAGTTTGTCAATAGGTCAAAGGTCAACAAATAAAATGGGTTTTATAGAGTAAACCATTTAAATATTTGATCATGTGTCAGTCCATGTTTAATCCTTTGTTGGTTATCTTAGTTTCCAGATGGGTTTATATCTCACTTCTACTGTATTTCGGAGTCAGTGAGTCCTGTACTGGCCTGGGGATTCCTTGGACCACAGTCTAAACTCAAGGACCTGTGTAACTATTTCAAGGTATGTATAAAATATGTATATCGTTTCAGTTGTTTGGTGAGTTTTATGTATGAACATGTTATATAAATAATTAAAAGGTTTATTCAATTGAAATACGGTGGTCATTTAGGCAGGCATTGCGTCATATCTTCAGAAAACTTGCTGAAAATGCGAACTGAGTCCACCTATTCTTATAGGGAGACATGGCAATCTTGACGTTTTTATCAAGCATTAAACTTACTGTCTCAATTTATTAACCCAGTATTATTATTACTTTAAATCTGCTTGCATATATTTAAATACAAATTTGAGTTTTCAACTTTTCTTCTTTATTCTACCATAAGTTTGAATATATTATTGGTGAAATATAATCAAAAGTTAGTAATATGCAACAACAATTTGCTTTATACTAGTCTTATAATTAATATTAATGATTGTACAAATGCAATGTACCGTATGTAGAAAAACTAACGAGACGCCACGAGTTAAAAAAAATATCAAGATTGCCGTGTGTCCCTTTCGGATCTGACAGAGGATTCATAGTTCCACGATCTGTACAAAATATAAAAAACAGCTGTACTATTAATAAGGATTATGATAGACTTAGTAAATTTGGTCGACTCTTGAAATCTTAAAGGAACTAACCCACCAATTAACGGGGCAAATTACAAAACTGATCATCAAAACTCTCTCCAGGTGTTCAGGTCATATAATGATGTATATATGCAGATTAAAAGTAGCTTTATTCTCGGTTTCTTTAAATACCAGTGATTGAATATGCATAAAATCCATTATGAGTTGGTAACTCTTAATTTGACGCAACAGTTTGGCATTTAGCCTGGCTTGTTAAAGCCATTTATATTGTGTCTATAGAGTTTTGATTCACGAAATATGTAAGTTATAGATATACCTCGTTGTCAGTAGGTTTGGAAATGATGTACATCTGTCGTAAAATGTGGCTGTTGTTGGCGGGATAGCGACTTTAATGCTCATGGTGTATTCTCATTGTGTAAGTAGTAATATATAAATCTACATGATAAATACCACTTTTATTTTTGTATTTCACAGGAAGTTGTTCTAGGATTCATTCGGGACATGTTCAGTTTCGAGAAGGTACGTTTTACTAGTATTGAGGACTTGTCTGCTGACATTATGAAACTTGCACATGAACGGACAGAACAAGTTCTGCAAAGATTGACTGGGGCCGAGCTTGTTTGATTGTGAAATTGTGTAGAATTGTTATTAAAATGAAATGGTCGTGATCTGTTAGAACTAAGGGAAGCAAAGCTTTACTTGATTGTGGAATAGTGAAATGCAACAAAATATCTTGTAATGACCGTGTGTGGAGCAGAGCCAACATAAATGCGAAAACCATTCCTTGAAAAGAAAGTGTTTCAATGAAGCTGAGTGGAGCTGAGCTCACTTGATAGTGAGAAAAAAAATTGCGAAAAAAATGAGACGAAGGACAGAACTTGTTCTTATGAAGCCGTCAGTATGCTGAAACAAAATGGAGCAGAACCAGATTGATTTGAAATGTGAAAACAAATCCTGGAACAGAACGTGTTTGTCATGATGCTCAATAAAGAGGAGCTCAATTCTTAAATTGTGAAATCCATGTATAAAACCTGAACAGGTTATGTATGCATTCAGAATCATTGAGAGTTAATTGTGACATCTGCAGGAAGTCAGATGGACTTCCTTCTTCCATAGAATCTCAAGTGTGATATGGCTTGTGTGTATGTAATGCGATATATATATACCTATCAATATAAATCAATATAATACAAACTTAGTACCTTCATTTTTTGACAACGGAATAAAAAAACCTGTATGTCTGATAGAATTTTCTGATTCTGGATGACTATCCTAGTAAAAATAGATCATGATGTCATTGTGTTACCTGTATATAACCTGGTCTCCTGTGCCATAATATTTAAGAAGCATTCTTATAGTTATAATAAAAGGATCATTGGAAGCTTGTATCACCTCGTGTTGACCCGCCCCGTCTCCAGGATCACTCTTCAGGCTAAATCCTCTAGATCCTGCAGATTTGGCATGTCCAAGGTGATACAAGCTTCCATGACGTGTTACTCTAGTAACAATACTGTTCTGTGCACCAGGATTTGAAAGTTGTGCATGAAATAAGGAGATTAAGCCTGCTTGTTGGTGTTTAACTTCAGGGCATAAGGTCATAATCAATTAACTGCTAGACTCTCATCCCCGCCCGCCCCTGTTTTTTTATGCCTTGTTATATTTAATTCTTCAAAAAAAAAATATAATACATAAAATATAATAAAAAAAAATTGCTGAAAGTATGAAACACTATTAAAAAATGTGGAAGTACTCAGTAGTATGTTTTACTATTTTTGCCTTGTGCCGAGGACAATTTCCATTTGTCGTATAAAATAAAAAATAAAAAATAAAATTTCACCCCCACCTCTATTTGAACTAAATTTGTTTGAGAAATTAGCAAGTAATTTATTATGGCCTAAGTGTCAGGGAGAAGTATGCGTAAACCTCTCCCATACTGCTGACTTATACCTTTACAAAGAAGGAAACTTGAAAATGATTGAGAACTTCTTCATTTGGGTAAAACTTCTCCCTAGAATTTGGAACTGGCTTGAGCCCCGTTAAATAACCGAACTCTTCCCTTGTGTAGCCAAGTAAGGGTGTTACAGTCAGAAATCATGATAGATAAGGATCTTCTTTAATAGTGATGCCTGACAAATGGTAAATTGTTATTTAATATTTTAGACCTCCATAGTTTTTAAATTTTAATAAATGTTTCTAGGTTTTATTCATTCAATATTTTTTTTTTTTTTTAATTACTACTTAATTTCTTCATTTTTCGTCGTTTTTTGTGCGCAATATAACCTATTTATGTGTCGACGTGCCGTAAAACACCATTCATTTATTCATTCATTATTTTTAACATTTATGTCTATACAGTACAAGAGTGTACAATACAATAATTATACAATGTCAAGAAATTACCTTATACATTGCAGTGAAAGAAACATTTTTATTTAATAGTACAAACGATATGGAGAGAAAAGGATAGAAAAAAGAAAAAGTGATTCACTTGGTAAATTATTTGATGGTGGCTTGCAATACTTTTACCCATGAATAGTGTCAACACGGTCTGCAATGTTATATTGGGTTTAACCATATATATTCAATACATGTCATGTGATAAATAGAAAGCAACTGATTTTTTTGAAGCAGACGACACAATTTATTTTATGATATAGCTTTTTATGGGATGGTGTGTTGTCCGTCGTCCGTCGTCCGTCTGTCTGTCGTCTGTCTGTCGTCTGTCATCCGTTAACTTTTCTTCAAACGACTTCTCCTCAGAAACCGCTTGGCTAATTTTGACCAAACTTCACATGGATGATCCTTAGATGAATGCTTTTTAGATTTGTTAAAATTAGGTCAGCGCTACCTCCAAGATGGCTGCCATTACCATATATGGTCGAAACCTTAAAAAATCTTCTTCTCCAGAACTGCTGGACAGATTTCAACAGTTTTTCTTTTAAAATGATCGCCAACGCCTAGACTATCAAGTTTGTTCAAATAAAGTCCCCGGGGTCAAAAATGGCCGTGCCCCGGGGGTCCAAAGTTTGTATATTGAGGTTTTGCATGATTTTCATATAGACATATAGGAAAAAACTTTAAAAAATCTTCTTCTCAGAAACCACAAGGCACAGAGCTCTCATGTATTACATGTAGCATCAGCTTATGGTCCTCTACTAAATTTGTTCAAATGGTGACCCTGGGGTCAAATTTGTCCCCGCCCCGGGGGTCACAGTTTTACATAGACTTATATAGGATTTTTTTAAAAAAATCTTCTTCTCGGAAACTACAACAGCCAGAGGTTTGATATTTTGCATTTACTATAAGCTTATGGTCCTTTACCAAGTTTGTTCAAATGGTGACCCTCGGGTCACATTTGGCCCCGCCCCAAGGGTCACATGTTTTAAGGCCCCTTTACACAGGGCTGGGACCTTTGTGCCACCTTTGAGCGACCAAAAAATGGCCAGGACGCTCAATGGTCGCCTAAACCCAGAAAATCATGTTTCTATGTAACTATGCTCCAGCGATCCTTGTGCCTCCCTTGAACCACCAAAAATGCAATTTTCGGGCATTTTCATGGCGATCTACGAACGACCTGTGCGTCCACTGAGCCACCTGCTTGCCCCCCCTGTGCTTCCACTGTGCAACCTACGGCAACCAACGCGATTATAGGCTACATAGGCGACCCCCGAGCAATGTTTGGGCAACCATTGAGCCTCCTCTGTGCCTCCTCTGTGCCATCATCGGCGACCAACGGCAACTAACGGCGATCACTGGACGACCATTCAGCCAAAACAATTTGCAGCAGAATGCATCTATTGCCTGGCTACCATTGGGCGACAACTGTGCCTCCATTCTGCAACCACGGTAATGCTTGTTCCTCCCTTCTGCCTCATTTGAGCCACCTTTGAGCAACCAACCTCTTCGGCGACCTTTGTGCGACTGTTTTGAACATGTTCAAAAATTCTCGGCGACCGTGGCGTCCATGGCGATGTCTGAACCTCCTGTGTACCACCTTTGAACGACCTAGGCAACCATTCTGCCTCCTTTGAGCCTCCAACGACGACCTGGCAAATTTTATGGTCGCACACGGGAGGCACAAAGGTCGCCATCCTGTGTAAAGGCCCCATTACATAGACATGTATAGGAAAAAACTTAAAAAATCTTCTTCTCTGAAACTGCAAGAGCCAGAGGTTTAATATTTTTGCATTTGCTATAAGCTTGTGGTCCTCTACCAAGTTTGTTCAAATGGTGACCCAGGGGTCACATTTGGCCCCACCCCGGGGGTCACAGTTTTACATAGGCTTGTATAGGGAAAAACTGAAAAAAATCTTCTTCTTTGGAACCACATGACACAGAGCTCTCATGTATTACATGTTGCATCTGCTTATGGTCCTCTACTAAGTTTGTTCAAATGGTGACCCTGGGGTCAAATTTGTCCCCGCCCCGAGGGTCACAGTTTTACATAGACTTATGTAGGATTTTTTTTTAAAAAATCTTCTTTTCGGAAACTACAAGAGCCAGAGGTTTGATATTTTACATTTATTATGAGCTTATGGTCCTTTACCAACTTTGTTTAAATGGTGACCCTGGGGTTACATTTGGCCCCGCACCAAGGGTCACATGTTTTACATAGACATGTATAGGAAAAAAACTTAAAAAATGTTCTTCTCTGAAACTGCAAGAGCCAGAGGTTTAATATTTTGCAGTTGCTATAAGATTATGGTCCTTTACCAATTTTTTTTTTTATTATTATTTTTTTTTATTATTTTTATTTTTTTTCATTTTTTTTTTTCTTTTTTCTTTTTTCTTTTTCATTTTTTTTCATTTTTATTAACTTGGAAAACTAGCCAGATCGGACCAGTAATGGCGGAGTTATTGCTATATTTTGCCTCTTTAAGGCGATAGTCACTAGCTTCATTGATGTCATAAGAGCCATATTAGCCAGTAGAGCGTCCACAGGCCCTCTTGCGCCTCTTGTTTTAAATATGAATGGATTGGTTTCCGTGTATTCAAAAACAGCCGTGCAAAGTTTCAGTTAAATCAGTGAAGTAGTGAATGTCAAACTTTCTTTTTTCGTCTGCATGTCACTGCAAGGCTTATAGACAGTGAAGTGTATCAAAATAAAGTTTACATTTTCACTTGTCTCTGCTTTTAATGTAAGATTCTGTCCTTTTAAGTTCTAAGGCCAAAAAGAAAAATAATAGTGTTTCCTATTGCATGCTGTCAAAAAATAGGGTAGGTGAATAGGCATTTTTTATTTTTATTTTGAGCAAGTTTTTGTGAGATTCTGTTATCACATAAAACCCACACAAGTTGATTATACAACGTGAAAGTTTGTGTTATGTTTTCAGTTTACCTCGTCTCGATATAAGACTGCCACAGTTAAATTATGCTTTCCTGTTACAAATAATAGGACACTTTAAACCAGAAGACCATGGTGTAACGTGCATTGTACTAATTAGTTTAATAGTTTATTAGCATAGTATTGTTAACATGAAAGGAAAATGTTCAACTCTGAAAGTATTAAATGACATTCAAGGCAAATCATATGGCTTACATAAATATTTTACACTTTTGCTGTGTAATTCGGTTATGATTTGCAGTTATATCACCAGTGCCCAGTGGCAGTTTCACTTCCATGATATAAGCTATGTGATAAATCATCGTTCAGAACAAATTGCAAAAAAAACAACCGGACACAACCGGAAACACATCTAATTTTCTTTTTGACCTAATCAAAGAGTTTGAATCAAGATTGATGTAAATGTGACTCGTGCATATAATAGCATTTTTTATTAAAACACACTTTTCTGGAATTGCTACAGTTAATTAATGTTAATATTGAAAAAAAAAAAAAATTCTGCAATTGTTCAATTTGATTTCTTTGTCCGTTGAAATAACATTTTATTCTAAATGGGATTCAGAAGAAATTCTCGGGCTTCCAAGTTTCCCACAATCGGTCATTAAAGGGACACCCAGCAATCTTGAGATTGTATAAAGCATTCAGTGGTCACTTTCATGTATTAAACCAGTACCATTTTGATTAAACCTGCTTGCATATAGTTAAATAAAAGATAATAAAATTTGAAGTTTTCGATTTTTTTAAAGAAAAAAACGTGCAGTTGTCTGGGTAGAATACAACCACTGCAATCTCACAAACACACTGTCAAATGCAGAGGGGTCATATTCATTTTGTCATCATTCAAGGACACTGCGTATGCACACATGGAAACATGGCTCCATCATAAATGGAGTGTATTGTAGAAATTGCAGCAACTTTGCAGTTCTGCAGGTAAAAAGGTTCTCCATATTTTATCTTGCTGTATATATAGGATGAGCCTGGCACAGTCATTTCTGTTGGGCGCCTTATAACCTTTCACTTGTTGTTGTGCCTTAAAACCCAATTCAGTTCAATTCAATTCAAATGTGCAACTATATATCAAGATTACTATGTGTCCATTGAATGCGGAAAAAAAAAGTTTTCATTTGGCTGACCCTATTATTTGTTTTGGCATTAAAAGAAAAGTTAATGCATTATTTGTAAACTATTTATAAAAACTTTGCAGAGCAATTTCACTATACATGTTTCATACTCATTAAAGATCTTCATCATGACCCCTGCATTGTTTCAGGTGCCATCTCGCTCAAATCACGAGAGCAGTGGCAGAAAAACAATAAACATGGCTCCAGCGTAAATGGAGTGTCTACAATAGAATTTGCAGCAAATCTGCAGTTCGGCAGGTGAGAAGGTTCTAGGCCCATTCTCCATATATTTTATCTCGATGTACATGGAGGATGAGACTGGCATGTTCATTCCTGTCAGGCGCCATATAACCTTTAATGTGTTGGTGCACCTTAAAACCCCAATTCAATCATTTCACTATACATGTAAGGCTAGAGCTCAACTCAAAAGTATTGTATGTATGTATAGTTACAGTAGTTTAGCATTCACCTCAGAACTTGATCACAAACAGTCACAATGTCAGCCAAGAGGAAATCTGTATTTATTTACCATTATTACGTGGTCCCGCCTTAATTCCAATAAGTGATGGGAAAGCTAATATTATCATTTTTTACAGAAAAAATGCGGTAACATGTTTAAAATTACATGTTAAATGTTTTAATTTTACAATATGCAAATGTTTTTACCCGAAATTAAGGTTTTATTTCATACTCCAACCAACCCCGTTCTCACTTCTTGGAGAAGGGCTTGCATGGGTCTGAAAGTTAATACTCGGACCACGTAATCCACATGGGTTTGTTTGTATGTTTCTCAGGGAGCATTCACATTGTTACTTGTATATATTCTTCTTGTTGCCATTGTTTGAATCAGTGAATGAATTCTTATTTTGTATATTGTACAGTTAGGGTTGTAACTTTTTTTTTTCTTTTTTTTTTTTTGTAATTTTTGAAATAACTTGTTTTGGGATATTACAGTTTTGTTTTGTTGGATGTTTTTTTCAAAATAACTGCAAGAAGTTATTTCCAGATATGTGTTCATTTTCATCTATTTTTAAATCTGTCTTCTATCAAAACCAGAAATTTTCTGTAACATGTTTTTTTCCCCTGGTTCTTTTATCTTTGTTGTAAATTTATTTGCCATTACTTCTTTTAGGCGTTTAGAAATCGTCGAAGCAAGCCCTTATAGATGGTACAAATTACATAACAAAATGTGTAATTAATTGACTCTAGGGCAATCATACCTAATAGTGCCATCATTATTCAATTAGATGGTTCAGTTTTCTGTTGAAAGGATTTATTGTTGGGCTTTATTATTGCAACAACTAGTTCTATTAGAATCAGTCATTTTTCACAAAAATATCCTTAGAATTCAAGTTATTTTACCAAAGTAAGAGAAATGAACTCTTACTCTAGGTCAAAGGGAAGTAATTTAGTTCTTAAAAATAACTTAATGCAGTTATTTCAAAAATAACTTAAAACAAGTTACACCCCTGACTGGTCAGTGGTTGAATTCTTTGTTTGTACATTGTTTTGACTATTTTGTGCATATGTTATATTATTAAAAAAATGGATTCTACTACATAAAAATCTGTTTTTAAAAGATTAGTTTTTTGCCTTTCTAAAAGGTTGCATATTTTAGTCTTTGTGTACATTTTAGATGTCTTTGTTTTTAAAACTGTTGATTATTTATAAAGGCAGCTTAATATGTTTTAATCTCATGAATGTAGCTTTGCTGTCAAAGCTACGTGTTTCGATGTATTTATTCTGTCTCTTAAACGTTTCAGGGAATGTAGTGACACAGCCAAACAATCTTTATTATTGCGAGTTCTGTAAAAAAACTGGGCAAATGGTGCAAGAATTCTCAAATTGGATTGGATAATAAACAAAGAAGATATGACCATTTGAAGGTTGTTGTAAAACAGATTTATTAGCCGCCATTTTGAGAAATATGATGTCATTATAAGTTCTAAATTACCATATTATGGCATATTGGTATTAAAATATCATTTAAAATAAAGAAATCACTGCAAATGAATCCAAAACCTTTATTGGCCATATAATGCATTGTAATATGTTAATATATTTATTTTTCATACCTTCTGCTGTGATTTTTAATAAATAGTCCATATATGGTCATTTTGAACTGTGATGTCATAGTTCTTCATAAAATGGCAGCTTCCATATCTGTTTCAAAGGACCTTCAAATGATCATATCTTCTTTGTTTATCATTTGATTAAAAATTGAATTCTTTCGCCCTTGGCCATTTTTTTCAGAACTCGATAATATAGCTATTTAGCTATATGCCTACATTCCCTTTTAGAATTATGTATCCAAGTATTACCGTGTCAAAACCTAACTTTCACACTGCAAAAACATGATCCTGTCATGGCAAAACCTCTTTTACATAATGCCAAGGTGTGGATTCTAGAGTTATAAACTATTGTAATTCTACGTGTTGAGTTATAAACTATTGTAATTCTACGCGTTTCATTAAAATCTATGGCTTCGAAAAATTTTAATATCGATCTTGAATTTGCTATCTGGAAGTTATTTTCCCTTTCAACTTAAAGTCACTCTCCCGCCAACAACAGGTAAATTTTACAACGCAAAACCGTTCTTTCAAACTCTGTCCATGTGTTGAGGTTTAATATAAAATAATGCATATATGCAGATTAAAAGCCTATATTTAGTAACGGGTACCTAAAATAACTGCAATTGAGTATGTGTAGAATGAATTTAGAGTTGGTATAAACTCATAATTCAAAGCATGATAGGGCGCTCTTTTGCATGGCCGATTGAGGTGATTATATTATAGTTTTAGAGTTCAGATTTGCAACATTTGTAAGTTACATATTATTTGTTATTGGGTTTGTTACTGACCCTCTACAGAATTATGTGGGGTCAGTAAGATTTATAGGGGGGAGGCAATAGCCGAGTCCCCCTATATATCGGACTGACCCCACATATTTCTGTAGGGGGACACTAACATACCCAATAACTGATTTATTGCATCGAGCACCTTTTTTAAGGCAAACACCGATATTTAACTCATTTTAATGGAGCGTCAACATCACTGGGACGTTCACTCAATTTAACATTATGACGTTGACGTCACAACCGGTACAGTTTAAAAACATAATTATTAATGCACCTATTAAAACATAATAAATGGCTTCACTACCAACTGAAGATGGGCCTACCGTAATGGATTAGGCTGCAACCTTTATTTATTTTTTTGTAGTGTTACGTCTCCTTGAACTATAAATTACAATGAAAATAAGCTTGTGTTTATAACTCTGCTTGGCCTTTGTACTGATTTCAATGAAACTTCAATCCTACCACTTGAAAATGTGCATACTCTTCATAGGCCTTAAACTTCACACACACATCATCATCACTACTTACAAAATACATGCATGCTGTAACAGTTAAGAGGATTTCATACCTTGGCATTTACCGACAGTCGATTTTGGTTTAAGTTATGCTTCTGATAATTTTAAGCTTATTCAACATTTTTTCTTTGGTACCAAGGTTATCAGGTGAAATTCAGGGCCATTTGGTTCTCCTATTTGTGTTATAAGGCATTTAAAAACGTCACTGTGTTGCCCTTTATCATGTAAGGGTTAAATTCTTGAATGTATATGTTTATCTTGTCACTGTAGCATTTGTAAGTTGAACACACATGAAGATATATATATACACATAGTTATGACTTGACCCTAAATTATTATTTGTTATATTTGCTATATGAATTTTAATAGATTTTATAGAAAACTGTTTCTTGAAAATCACATGTTAAACATGTTAAATATTAACATAAACTGTATAAATAATTGTTTTTTTAAATGTTTTATCAGTTGAATACAAGATATATAGATTACACAAGTTCTTATAAAAGCATAAGTTATGTCACAGGGTAAAATTTCCCCCCGCCCACCACCACCACCCACCCCGAATTCATGTTCATTTTTGTCATGTTCATTAAAGGTGTTTATTGTGTATTGTTGCTGCAGGTGCTACTATTTTAATGGTGGCAGAAAACAATGTTTGTGACTCCAGCAAAAAACAGTGTTTGCATATTTTGATCTAGATGAGCTTGGAATGTTCATTCCTGTTGGTGCCATATAACCTTTTTATGTTGGTGCATCATAAAACAACAATTCCATTTCAGTGTATGCGTGATTTTGCAATAACTATGTGGTGAGTGGGGATATGTGTGGTGGGGCAGATGTGTGTGTTTGGGGTGGAAGTGGGGATATGTGTTTTTAAGGATGGGGAAGCGGACGGGGTTTAGCACCTCAAGGTTAACCTGATTTGTAATCTTCTTGGTTTGCACGTCATTTTGCTTTATAATAGTTTGTATTAGCATGATTAGGATCGCCTATTTATAAAACTGCAATAACATCAGATAGTTTGATATAACGTTAGCCTGTTACATGAACCATCATAAAGTATTGAATATACTGTAAACTTATACCCAAATGTTACGAAGTATCAACTACCTGCAAGTTTGAAATTACAGTTGGCCATGTGGAATTTAATTTAATACAGTTCTATACACAGGCAAATTGTCCTCACTTGAAAGCAAACTGCCTATAAATGACAATGCCTTTCGTGAAATTTCATGCGATAATAACGCAAAGTTTATGTGAGTCACATATTATTGTAAGTCTTGAAAGGATAGAAAATTATTTGATTCTTCATGTGAGAACTAATTTTGCCTAATATGATATATACAATGTTACCTGTTTTAAATAATTATATATATATATATTGCATATGATCCACAATTAAATAGCACTGAAGATCAGATAATTTGCACGATATTTTACTGCTTATAAAATTACCCTTCCATTTGCACCTTATAAAGGGAGACAATCGAAATCTTCCTCCACCAATGGAAGCTAGAAAGTCGCCATATAACTTTGGTAGTTGGTGCCTATTCAATTGAAATTACTGAACCGTACATGTGAACTCTATCAGTTTACCAATCTACCAGTTCATGCATCATTTACATAGGAGATTATTAAAAAAAAAAGTATTTAAACTCTGCTTTCTTTTTTCTTTTCTTATTCCTAATATATAATTGCATATGCATAAGAGAAGAATATCTATAGTATATGTGGGAATAGTATCTTTTAAGATGTTTCTGTATGTGTATATATCCAAGTTGGACCCAAACATGTTCGCTTTAGAGGTCAGCAGTCGTCTATCCATCCATATGTCCATTAACGTGTTAGTTCCCCTGAGCCTTCGGCTCAGAGTGAGCTATCATGACCACTTTTTATCCGTCCGTCCATCCATCCGTCAGTTGTCTGTTAGCTCTTGCTTAAACAACTTCTCCTTGGACAATTTTGACCAAATTTCACTTGAATGATACGGAGGTCAAATTATTCCAAAACTATACAAATTAGGTCAATGTGACATCCAAGATGGCCACCATTACCATATATGGTCAAAACCTTAAAAAATCTTCTTCTCAAGAACTGCTGAACAGATTTTGAAAGTTTTTGTTTATAAATGATCACCAACTCCTAAACTACAAAAGTTATACAAACGAAGTTCCTAGGGTCAAACATGACTGTGCCTCAGGGTTCCAAAGTTTGTTACTATGGAGATTTTACACATTTTACATAGACTTATCTAGGGAATTTGCATGGACGCTACTGAGATCTTCCAAAGTTGTACAAGTTGGGTCAATGTGACATCCAAGATCGCCGCTAAAACCATATATGATCAAAACCTTAAAAAATCTTCTCAAGAACTGCTGTCATAAACAGATTTTGACAGTTTTGTTTATAAATTATCGCCAACTCCTAGACTATAAAAGTTGTACAAAGTTCCTAGGGTAAAAAAAGACTGCCCTGGGGTTCCAAAGTTTGTATATGGAGATTTTACATAGATTTATATAGGGCTTTTGTAAACAACATCTCCTCAGAAACCATTTGACCAATTTTGAACAAATTTCACGTGGACGATACTGAGGTCTTCCAAAGTTATACAAATTAGGTCAATGTGACATTCAAGATGGCCGTCATTACCATATATGGTCAAAACCTTAAAAAACTTCTCAAGAACCACTGAACAGATTTTGATTTTTTTTATTTATAAATGATCGCCAACTCCTAGACTACAAAAGTTATACAAAAGAAGTTCTTAGGGTAAAATAAATCCGTGCCCCTGGGTTCCAAAGTTTGCATTTAGATACTTTACATATTTTACATAGACTTATATAGGGCATTTGTAAACAAAACCGCTTAACCAATTTTGACCAAATTTCACGTGGATGATACTGATGTCACTGCCTTCCAAAGTTGTACAAATTAGGTCAACGTGCCATAGAAGATGGCCACCATTACCATATATAGTCAAAACCTTAAAAAATCTTCTCAAGAATCGCCAACTCAGACTACAAAAATTGTACAAAGTTCTTAGGGTCAAAAGTGGCTGTGCCCCGGGGTTCCAAAGTTTGTGTATGGAGATTTAACATAAACCTATATAGGGAATTTAAAAAGTCGTCTTGTCTAAAAGCACAAGATGTAGATCTCTCATATACTGTATGTAGCATAAGCTTATGTTCCTCTACAAAGTTTGTTCAAATGCTGACCCTGGGATCAAATCCCGCCCCACGGGTCACAGTTTTACATAGAATAGTATAGGAAAATCTTTGAAAAAATCTTATTCTCCAAAACCGCTTGGTCAGTTTTGACCTATCTTCACAAGGATATTCCTTAGTATACGTCAGTGATTTTCAAATTTGTTAAAGTAGTGAAACGCCATGTCCAAGGTGGCCGACGTTGGGGTGGAGTGGAGCTGGAGGTGTGGGGGTAGTGGGGTAAACAACATCTCAGAAACTGCTAGGCCAATTTTGACCAAATTTCACATAGACGATACTGAGGTCAATGCGTTTCAAAGTCATACAAATTAGGGCAGTGCAACATCCAAGATGGCCACTATTACCGTATAAGGTGAAAACCTTAAAAAAAATCTTCTCGAAAACCGCTTATCAGATATTGCAGCTTTTGTTTGTAAATGATCGCCAACTCCTAAACTACAAAATGTGTACAAATGAAGTTCCTAGGGTCAAAAATGGCTGTGCCCTGGGGTTCTAAAGTGTGTATATGGATTTTACATATTTTTTTTCTCTAAAAGCACAAGACATAGATCTCTCCTGTATTGTATGTAGGCTTAGCTTATGGTCTTCTACCAAGTTTGTTCAAATGGTGACTGAGGTCACATTTTGCCCCGCCTTGGTGTCTTGAATTTTTTTTTAAAAATGTTATTCTCCAAAACTGCTCGGTCACTTTTAACTAAACGTCGGACGGATAATCCTTAGGTCAATGATTTTCAAATTTGTTAAAATTAGGGCAATTCCACATCCAAATGGCTACCGTTGAAGGGTAGGTGGGGGAGGGTTAACAACATCTCAGAAACTGCACGGTCAATTTTGACCAAATGTCACTCGGATGATTTTGATGTTATCTAAGATGGCCGCCATTACCATGGTCAGAACCTTAACAAATCTTCTTCTTATGAACCACTGAGTAGATTTTGACAGTTTTTGTTTATATATGATCTTCAACTCTTATACTATAAAAGTTGTACAAATGAAGTTATTAGGGTAAAAAATGGCTGTGCCCCGGTTTCTTATCCGTCCATCTCCATACAAATATTCTATGTAAATACGAACAAAACAAACAAGTCCCAAGCGGCTTGCCAAGAGTTAGGAATATGTGTTGATACAACTTTTAAAATCAGTATAAGGTAATTTGGTATTAGATAAAGGTAAACCTAATGCTGCCTTTGCAGCACTATCAGCTCTATCATTACCACGTATTCCTACATGGCTTAGAAGCCAGCAGAAAATAATAACATTATCAACTATAAGAGAATTGTACCTTTCTAAAAGTTGAAGCACAACTAGATTATCATGTTTCATATTACCCAGTGCTTGAAGAGATGAAAGGGAATCGGAAAATATTACGAAATGGTCATCGTCAGATTTCTGAGTAAAACTTAATTGCCTTAAGTTCAGCTGAGATGATAGAGGCCTTTTCGGGTAGGCGGCTCTTTATGCTATGTTTGTGAACAACAGCTGCTGCAGCTACCTCGTCTCCATCTTTAGAACCATCTGTGTATATATGTTGAAAGTTACTGTATTTCGATTTAATTTCATTGCTTTGAAAGATAGTAGGATCTGTAATGGATTTGTTATTATTACAAAGATCAAAAGTTGTGGTACTTTGTACTTGGCAATCAAATTTAGGTCAATTTCAATGACTTAATTTTGGTTTAATACGTAGACGAAAATTGCCAAATGGCCTTCGGTTTTCGATCTAAAAGAGGTTCATAATTAGCATTAAAAACAGTATTGAAAGTTAGATTTGAAGGGTTAGATTGTAATTTAATGGTATACTGAAGGGCTAATTTGTCCCGTCTATGAGACAGTGATCGTTCATTAGCTTCAACATATAGACTTTCGGCTGGTGATGTACGAAAGGCTCCTAAGGCGAGTCGTCATCCTTGATTATGTATAGGATCGAGCATCTGCAAGTACGACTTGCGAGTCGATCCATATACGATCGAGCCGTAGTCCAGCTTGGATCTGATAAAAGATCTGTAAAGTCGCAAGAAGACTTTTCGATCTGCTCCCCAACAACTTAAGAGTTAAAAGTTAAGAGCTTTTAGGCATTTGGCCTTCAAGTATTTAAGGTGTGGTATAACGTTAGTTTACGGTCAAACATAAGACCTAGGAATTTTGTCTCATCCACTACTAGTAAAGGTGAACCGCCATGGTTAGATGAGGGTCTTCGTGATGTTTGCGTAGTTGACAAAAGTGCATACACTTGGTTTTAGATTTAGAAAATGTAAAACCATTTTCATAAGACCAGGTCTGAAGTTTAGTTTAAAATGCTATACTGTGCCTCGTTAAGACGATAGGGCCTTCATTTTTCATCCGATCTTTACCAAACTTAATATCAATGAACTGATGAAAGCTCGGACGAGTTCGAAAACCAGCCAGATCGGACCAGTAACAGCGGAGTTATGGCCCTTGAATTAGTTAAAAATGCTATATTTTGCCTCGTTAAGACGACAGGGCCTTCATTTTTCATCCGATCTTTACCAAACCTTACCAGATTGTTAATATCAATGACAGCTCGAAAAAAATTCGAAAACCAGCCGGATCGGGCGACTAACACCAACCGGATCGGGCCACTAACACCGGAGTTATGGCCCTTGAATTAGTTAAAAATGCTATATTTTGCCTCGTTAAGACGACAGGGCCTTCATTGTTCATCCGATCTTTACCAAACGTTACCAGATTGTTCACATCAATGAAACTCGGACAAGTTCGAAAACCAGCCAGTTCGGACTAGTAACAGCGGAGTTATGGCCCTTGATTTAGTTAAAAATTCTATATTTTGCCTCAAGACGATAGGGCCTTCATTTTCATCTGATCTTTATCAAACTTTACCAGATTGTTAATATCAATGACAGCTCGAAAAAGTTCGAAAACCAGCCGGATCGGGCCACTCGCAGCAGAGTTTTATGGCCCTTGAATTAGTTAAAAATGCTATATTTGGTCTCGTTAATATGATACGGACTTCATTTTTCATCTGATATTTACCAAACTTTACCAGATTGTTAATATCAATGAAAACTCTGACAGTTTCGAAAACCAGCCAGTTCGGACCAGTAACAGCGGAGTTATGGCCCTTGATTTAGTTAAAAAGGTAAAATTTTGCCTCGTTAAGACGATAGGGCCTCCATTGTTTATTTGATTTTTTTCCTCATTAATTTGTTTAATTTTTTGATTTTTTTTTTTAAAAAAAAACTGATTGATTTTAATTCATATTTTTATTGATTTTTTTAATGTTTTTTTTTGTTGTTTTTTAAATCCTTTTTTTTTTTTTTTATATTTTTTAATGTTTTTTTTTAACGAAATTTGACGAAACTTAGCAGGAAGCATTGATATGATTTCTAGTTGTGCCTATTGCGTTTTTTTCCGATTTGTTGATTTTTGATGGATTTACGGCCCCATGACATTTTTACTTTAAATTTCTTTTCGGCGCTACTCCTCCTAAACGCCATGTTGGATTTCGACGAAACTTGGCAGGAAGCATCGGTAATATGTCCAGTTGTGCATATTGCGCTTTTGTTCCAGTTTGTTGATTTTTGACAGAGTTATGACCCTTTGACATTTTTACTTTAAATTTCTTGTCGGCGCTACTTCTCCTAAACGGCTGGTTGGATTTTTATGAAGTTTGGCAGGGATCCTCAGTATGATGTCTAGTTGTGCAAATCGAGGTATATCAATTAAATCTTGGACAGGTTTTAAAACCAGCCAGATCGTGTTAGTAACGACAGAGTTATGGCCCTTGATTTTTTCAAAAATGCTATATTGTATTTTCCTTTGTTGAATCTGTAGCTACTTCATTTTTTATGTGATCTTCACCAAATTTGTTTAGAATGTTAGAATGCGACAAACCGCATATGAAATATTTTATTAAATGTGTGCTTGAATGATGTCCACCAAAGACAACACTTCATATGACCAAGTATCAAACAAGAAAAAGCAAAGTAATCATAAGAAGTTAAGTTACTGAGGTTAAGTGGTTTAACCAGGGTGTAGTTTTGGGAAAATAATGCCATGGTATTGACCTTGGTATTTTTTGTCATCCAGCGATGTCCACCAATGCCATCTAGAGCTGTCATCTAGTAAGGGCGACAAATATACCCCCCCCCCCCCCATTCCCCACCCTACTGTTTGAGTAAAGTTTGAGTGGAATGGAATCTTCATGATCAGGTAATGGTGACCTTGACCTTTGACCTACTGACCTCAAAACCAATAGGGGCCATCTTGTCATCACAGACAGTCCACTTAAACTTATTAAGATTCATGAGATTTGCTTCAGGGGGTGAGGAGTTACGGAGCGGACAATATTTGTTATTATCTGGTCTCGGTGACCTTGACCTTTGATCTGCTGACCTCAAAATTAATAGGGGTCATCCTCTCACCGCAGGTATTTCACATATTGAGATTCATGAGATTTGCTTCAAGGGTAGAGGAGTTACGGAGCGGTCAAACATTTCATTATCTGGTCCCGGTGACCTTGACCCTTGACCTGCTGACCTCAAAATTAATAGGGCTCATTCTCTCACCACAGGCAGTTCACCTATTAAGTTTCATCAGATTTGCTTTAGGAAGAGAGGAGTTATGGAGCGGAGATGGTTTTTCACTATCGGGTGCCAGTGACATTGACCTTTGAGCTACTGACCTCAAAATCAATAGGGGTTATCCTCTCACCACAGGCAGTTCGCGTACGAAGTTGCGTGAGCTTTGCTTCAGGGGAAGAGGAGTTATGGAGCAGACAAGGTTTTTCATTATCGGATGCCGGTGACCTTGATCTTTGACTACTAAATCAAAATCAGTAGTGGTCGTCCTTTCACCACAGGCAGTTCACCTATGATGTTTCATGAGATTTTCTTCAGGGGGAGTTATGGAACAGACAAGGTTTTTCATTATCGGGTCCCTGTGACCTTGACCTTTTTTATCCACTGACCTCAAGATCAAGAGGGGTCATCCTCTCACCACAGGCAATTCACCTATAAAGTTTCATGAGATTTGCTTAAGGGGGACAGGAGTTATGGAATGGACAAGGTTTTCCATTATCGGATCCCGGTGACCTTGACCTTTGACCTACTAAATCAGAAGTGGTCTTCCTCTCACCATAGGCAGTTCACCTATGAAAAAGAGTATGAGAGTGGACCTTTGGAAAGGGCCGAATACGACATATACGAAATATTGCAGTCTCGGCAAGTTTCATGAGATTTGCTCAGGGGAAGAGGAGTTATGGAGCGGACAAGGAGTCTTGGTGACCTTGACCTTTGACCTACTGACCTCAAATTCAATAGGGGTCATCGTCTAACCACATGGAGTTCACCTATGAAATTTCATGAGTTTTGCCTCAGGGGGATAGGAGTTATGGAGTGGACAAGGTTTTTCATTATCAGATCATGGTGACCTTGACCTTTCACCTACTGATCTCAAAATCAACGGGACATCCTCGCATTACAGGCAGACCACACATGAAGTTTTATGAGATTTGCTTTAGTGAAAGAGGAGTTATGGAGCGGACAATATTGCGTCTATAGACAGATAGACGGACAGGGTAAACCAGAATACCTCACTAACCTTCGTTTAGCGGGGGTGTATCAATACATATGACCAAGTATCAAAGACATAAAGTGAGAAAATCACAAAGTTAACTGAGGTTAAGTTACCTAACCAAGGTTAAGTTACCTAAACCAAGGTTAAGTTACCTAAACCAAGGTTAAGTTACTTAACCAAGGAAAGATTTGGGAAAATAACGCAAAATATGACCTTGACTTTGGTAATTTTTGTCATTCAGTGATGTCCGCCAATGCCAACAATACATATGATCAAGTATCAAACAAAGAAATGAGGCAATCACATACAGTTAACGGAGTTAACTAACCAAGGTTAATTTACCAACAAAGGTTAAGTTTTGGCAAAATATTACCTTGACTTTGGTAATTTACGTGATGTCCCTTGACCCACAAAAGCATCTGACAAAGTTTCAGAAAGATTTAAGCAGCGGTTGTTGAGATATAGTTGATTTAAAATGTGGTCGCCGCCCCAACCGCCGCCGGAAAAGTGACTTCTTTGTCTCGCTACCAACTATTTGGGCGAGACAATAAATGGAATGGTCTTAATTCAAAATAAGAACAGTCCATTATATATATGTAGCGGGATAATGGTTAATAAATACCCTAAATCAGTCTTTTGTTTGTATCTTACAATAATTACAAAACAATTCAATTTCATTTGAGGAACTTCGAATGGCAACTCGCAACAATGTTTATGAAACCAATATTCACATTCATGCCATGTAAACATTCAGGTAAGTTACAAATACAATATTTTACACTTTTATTATCCTTTTTTCTTTTATTCTTAAATTCATGTTATTTTTTTTTCTCACAGGAAATTCTGTCGTCAATCTCTCTTGTAAAATATGATTTTTAAAACAGTAGTATCAAACGTAACATACGCATTTGCTTTACGTTTAAGTGCAATAGCAAACACTCCACAATTAACATCTCCTACTTGTTTTGGGGTTACATTAGCATTGATACTGTCCACTTGTTACTATGTGTTCGTCCGGTCCACCTATACCTAAACTATCAAATACGTGTAAGTATGCTTCCTTGTACTGTGTGACATCATAAAATGAAACTACCCAATGGTCTTTGTGGGTGTGGCGAATTTGACACGCGGGAGCTTGTACTGCTTCCATTACACTGGAAATGTACCACCTTCCATTATCTTTGTCGAAAAAATGGAACCTTTTCTGGAAATTAAAATCCATTGATTTGAATTTTACTAAGCAGAATGTTTACAGCTTCAGTGTGGGTAGAATTCAATTTTGCATCATTAATAATATCCTCACGATCTGCTTTATTTAAATAATTCTTTATTCCAAATCTTGTTTTCATTGTTAATAGTTTGTGCATCTAATTCAATTGATCTTTAATTATTTAAATCAGATCAACAGACAGACATATTGTTTTCTTCTTTCATACATCATAACTTTTTTCAGTATATATTTCGGCGTTTTTAGAGGGGAAGATGTGGGTTTTATGACTGAAATTGGAGTAGACTATTCTGTGTTTTTGTTACGTGTTGATGCATTCAAATGTCTCCTTTAAATCAATCAATGCATTTAATCTTACTTAAAGTGACACTGGCGTCCCAGTGAGCTTGTGAGCTTTTCTTCATAAATTGCGTTTGTTCAATCATTAATATTAATTATAAGAATAGTATAAAGCAAATTGTTTTTGAATATTACTAACTGTTAAATGATTTACATTTCACCAATAATATATTCAAACCTATGGTAGGATAACGAAACAAAGTTAAAAACTTACAATTCTTTTTAAATATATGCAAACAGATTGTAAGTCAAAATGATACTGGACTTCAAGATTGCCATGTGTCCCTTTAATACAGAGTCCGGTGTAGGAACTACTACACTTTCGTCTAAATCGCCAATTCTAGTTTTTTTCTACCCATACGTTTGTCACTGTTGTTTCTACTTCTTTTTCTCAAATTAGATCAGTTTTTTGTTCTCTTCTTTTTGTCATGTAGAGACATCCCAATTCTCCGCATAGCAGCCATCACATGATAACAACGCTTTCCAGAGGACACTGACACATTTCTGTAGGAAATAAAGTATACATAATATATTCTCATGACCCCTTATCAAGAAACCTCATAGTTCGTGAACAAGAGTTATTCCTTTATCAAACTTTATTTGCTAAAGATTCTTGTCCAATTGTTTTGGATCAACTGGGTTTAGGTTCAATATTCTCCTCTGACTGATATGCTTTGATCCTAAATGTACGTGAAGTTCCAATTTTGCGTGAAGCAAATCAATTAAAGAATCCCGCTGAACCAGTCATTGTGGAGTGTAACATCTTCTAACCGCTGCATATGTACATTGCTTTCTCAAGCAAAGTTTGCCCATGTTGCAAAACCACTTTAAGATCCTATTCACATCTACATCTTGAAAGTAGGAAAAAAATAACACTATAGTATCAATATCCCTTTATTTAATCCCAGTCTGGTTGCTGGTGTAGAGTACCACTACTTCCACACACCCCGCCCCTACCCCACCCCCACCACCACTTCATGTTCATTTTGTCATTTTTATCATGCTCAAGGTCTTCAGGACACCGCGGATGCAGGCGTGTCTACCATAGAATTTGCAGTACACAGCCCCCCTCCCCCCCCCCCCCCCCCCCCCACACACACACTCTACTCACTCCCCCGTAAATGGAGTGTCTACTATAGAATTTGCAGTGCATTTCTGCAGTTTAGAAGGTTCGTGGCCCATTCTCCATATTGTATCTTGATGTAAATGGAGGATGAGCCTGGCATGTTCATTCCTGTATTCCATATATAACTTTTCTTGTGTTGGTACGCCGTAAAACCCAATTCAATTCTTTATTTAAAGTTTGAAAGACATTTAATGCGTGCATTGCTAGCCTCTGCAGCATTGTTATTGATTCCTGAAAATGGAACATATCGAAAGATTCCACTACACATTAGCCACTGATTTTCGCATGGACTGACCTAAATGTTTATCAAAATATTCAACGAACATCTGAGACCACAAGTTCAGGTCATATTATAATTTATATGTGCCGATTAAAAGCAGTTTCATTCACGGGTTCTTAAAATACTTATGATTGAATAATAATATCCTGTACAAAATTCGACGCCATCGTATTTTTTTTAAAAATCCAGGCGTCAAATAATCAGTCACCATTAAATTAAATAGAAAAAGACAGGCGTCCCCTAGACGGAAACAAGACGTCAAGTAGCAGGAATTTGAGGCGCCATATGCAAATGAGGTACGCCTGGAATAATCGACGGGCGTTGTTTAGGCAAAAATGACGGTCGTCACTTAACGACGGGCTTCATTTGGGAAAAACGACAGGCTTCATCCAGGAAAATGATGGCCGTCAATTAGACGGAAACAAGATGGAAAGTAGCAGGAATTTGAGACGTTATATGCAAATGAGATACGCATGGAATAATTTACGGGCGTCATTTAGGTAGACGTAAACAAAAAGAGGCCCAAGAGGGTCTGTGGACGCTCTACTGGCTAACATGGCTCTTATAACACCAATGAAGACAGTGACTATCGTCTTAAAGAGGCAAAATATAGAACTTTTAACTAAATCAAGAGCCATTACTCCGATGTTACTGGTCCGATCTGGCTGGTTTTTGAACTTGGCCAGTAGAGATAATGAAATAAAATAAAAATAAAAAAAAAGAGAAAAAACAACTAAAAAAAGGTGTGTTTTTTTTTTAAAAAAAGTAATAAAAGAAAGAAGTAAAAAAAAACTGGTAAAGTTTGGTCAAGATCAGATGAAAAATGAAGGCCCTAGCGTCTTAACGAGGCAAATATAGCATTTTTAAAAAAATCAGGGGCCATAACTCTGTTGTTACTAGTCCGATCTGGATGGTTTTCGCATTTGTCCGAGCTTTCATTGATATTAACAATCTGGTAAAGATCGGATGAAAAATGAAGGCCCTATCGTCTTAACGAGGCAAAATATAGATATTTTAACTAAATCAAGGACTATTACTCCGTTGTTACTGGTCCGATCTGGCTGGTTTACAAACTTGTCCGAGCTTTCATTGATATTAACAATCTGTGCAAGTTTGTGAAAGATCAAATAATAAATGAAGGTGCTAGAATGATCACAAGGCTGAATATGGCATATTTTAGCAAACCAAGGGCCATAACTCCGGTGAACTCTGATCTGGCTGGTTTTCGAACTTGTCCGAGTTTTCATTGATATAAAATTTGGTAAAATGAAGGTGCTAGTGTTCACAAGGCAAACAAGAGGCCCAAGAGGGCCTGTGGACGCTCTACTGGCTAAAACAGCTCTTACAGATTTAGATAGATATATAGCTAGATATAGCTCTCTTCTCCTATAGATTTAACAAAGGAAAATACAACATAGCATTTTTCAACAAATCAAGGGCCATAACTCTGTTATTGCTAACAAGATCTAGCTGGTTTTCGAAATTGTCCAAGATTTCATTGGTATACCGCCCTTTGCACAACTAGACATCATACTGAGGCTTCCTGCCAAATTTCGTAGCCAACAAGCCGTTTAAAAGGAGTACAAGCCGTTTAAAAGGAGTAGCGCCGACAAGAAATTTAAAATAAAAATGTCAAAGGGCCATAACTCCGTCAAAAATCAGCAAACTGGAACAAAAGCGTGATATGCACAACTAGACATCTTACCGATGCTTCCTGCCAAGTTTCAAGTAATCTAAAAGATAATGAAAAAAATTAAAAAAAAAAAAAAATATTCAAATCAATCAAACAAAAAACAATAAAAAATAAAAAAATTAAAAAAAATAAAAAAATATTAAAAAAAAATAATAATAAAAAAAAAATAAAAAAAAAAATAAAAAAAATAATAAAAAAATCAAATTAAAAACTAAAAAAAAATTAAAAAAAAGTTTTTGCCTATACAAGCCTAAGTAAAACTGTGACCCCCAGGGTGGGGCCAAATGTGACCAATGGGTCACCATTTGAACAAACTTGGTAAAAGACCATAAGCTTATAGCAAATGCAAAATATTAAACCTCTGGCTCTTGCAGTTTCAGAAAAGAAGATTTTTTAAGTTTTTCCCCTATACATGTCTATGTAAAACATGTGACCCTTGGGGCGGGGCCAAATGTGACCCGAGGGTCACCATTTGAACAAACTTGGTAAAGGACTACAAGCTTATAATAAATGTAAAATATCAAACATCAGGCTCTTGTAGTTTCCGAGAAGAAGATTAAAAAAAAAAATCCTATATAAGTCTATGTAAAACTGTGACCCTCGAGGCGGGGACAAATTTGAACCCAGGGTCACCATTTGAACAAACTTAGTAGAGGACCATAAGCTGAGTCTACATGTACTACATGAGAGCTCAGTGCCACGTGGTTCCAGAGAAGAATATTTTTTTCAGTTTTTGCCTATACAAGCATTTATGTAAAACTGTGACCCCCGGGGCGGGGCCAGATGTGACCCCAGGGTCACCATTTGAACAAACTTGATAGAAGACCATAAGCTTATAGCAAATGCAAAGTATTAAACCTCTGGCTCTTGCAGTTTCAGAGAAGAAGATTTTTTAAGTTTTTCCCTATACATGTCTATGTAAAACATGTGACCCTTGGGGCGGGGCCAAATGTGACCCGAGGGTCACAATTTGAACAAACTTGGTAAAGGACCATAAGCTTATAGTAAATGCAAAATATCAAACCTCTGGCTGTTGTAGTTTCCGAGAAGAAGATTTTTTAAAAAAAAATCTTATATAAGTCTATGTAAAACTGTGACCCCCGGGGCGGGGACAAATTTGACCCCAGGGTCGCCATTTGAACAAACTTAGTAGAGGACCATAAGCTGATGCTACATGTAATACATGAGAGCTCTGTGCCATGTGGTTCCAGAGAAGAAGATTTTTTTCAGTTTTTCCCTATACAAGCCTATGTAAAACTGTGACCCCCGGAGTGGGGCCAAATGTGACCCCTGGGTCACCATTTGAACAAACTTGGTAGAGGACCACAAGCTTATAGCAAATGCAAAATATTAAACCTCTGACTCTTGCAGTTTCAGAGAAGAAGATTTTTTAAGTTTTTCCCTATACATGTCTATGTAAAACATGTGACCCTTGGGGCGGGGCCAAATGTGACCCGAGGGTCATCATTTGAACAAACTTGGTAAAGGACTATAAGCTTATAGTAAATGCAAAATATCAAACCTCTGGCTGTTGTAGTTTCCGAGAAGAAGATTTTTTTAAAAAAAATCCTATATAAGTCTATGTAAAACTGTGACCCCCGGGGCGGGGACAAATTTGACCCCAGGGTCACCATTTGAACAAACTTAGTAGAGGACCATAAGCTGATGCTACATGTAATACATGAGAGCTCTGTGCCTTGTGGTTTCAGAGAAGAAGATTTTTTAAATTTTTTTCCTATGTCTATATGAAAAACATGCAAAACCTCAATATACAAACTTTGCACCCCCGGGGCACAACCATTTTTGACCCTGGGGACTTTATTTGAACAAACTTGATAGTCTAGACGTTGGCGATCATTTTAAAAGAAAAACTGTTGAAATCTGTCCAGCGGTTCTGGAGAAGAAGAGTTTAAGGTTTCGACCATATATGGTAATGGCAGCCATCTTGGATGTAGCGCTGACCTAATTTTAACAAATCTAAAAAGCATTCATCTAAGGATCATCCATGTGAAGTTTGGTCGAAATTAGCCAAGCGGTTTCTGAGGAGAAGTCGTTCGAAGAAAAGTTAACGGACGACAGACGACAGACGACAGACAGACGGACGACGGACGACAGACAACACACCATCCCATAAGCTCTGCTGGCCGTTGGCCAGTAGAGCTAAAAACGGCATTTTTCAGAAAAAGCAAGGGCTATAACTCCGGTGTTACTGATCCGATTTGACTTGATTTCGAACTCGTCCGAGCTTTCATTGCTATTAACAATCTATGCAAGTTTGATAAAAAATCAAATGAATGGAGGTTCTAGAGTGTTCACAAGGCTTAATATGACATTTTTCAGCAAAACAAGGGCCATAACTCCGGTGAAATCTGATATAGCTGGTTTTCGAAATTGCCCGAGCTTTCATTGATATAAAGACACTGGCAAAGTTTCGTAACGATCCGATTAATAATGAAGGCCCTAGAATGTTCACAAGGCAAAAGTTAACGGACGGACGACGGGCAACTCGTCATCACATAAGCCTTCGGCCAGCAGAGCTAAAAATGACGGGCGTCGCTTAGTAAAATGACGGGCGAAAACTAGCAGGAATTTGAGGCGTAATATGCAAATGAGTTACTTTCGATCATTTATCGAAAGGAAACATCATGAACTTTGTGTACTATCAACAATTTATTAATAATTGAATAAAGCCACTTCAATCAGGTAACTAAATCATATGAAACAATCCACATTTCATGTTATCCAGTCAGGTTCTAATATGAGCTTATAAATAGTGTTGAATTATTAGTACCGTCATATGTATAGAAAAATATGAAATTTATTCTTACCTCAGACAGTGTATTGTTGTAAAATTATTCCTTTGTATTAGCTTTCACTTATAACTAACCTTCTAATTATGTTTTACTACATTGTCCAGATATACACATACAATCCACACACAATTTGGGCTGATAACACAGTATTAATAAGCTAAAATAAACATTGTTTAAGCCTGTTTCATTGCCACTATTTATTCCCACAAAATTTCAAAATGACTCCTAGAATGCAATTTAAAATCCATTTCCTCAAATATACTCCTGTGTAAAATGTTAAAGTCCAAAATGACGCCCGTCATCTAAGTTGCGCCTCTTGCCGGGCGTCGTTTTCACATTTTACGTCTCAAAGTCATATTATTCCGTCTCCTGCTCATTGACGCTTGGAAAAAGAGAATTACGCATGAAAACCAGTTGGAATCCGTCTACTTTACGCCTGATTTACGTCTGTTTTTTTTCGTACAGGATGCGTAAAACGAATATGAGTTGGTAACTCAATTCGTCGCTCCAGCTTTGGGGTTTGGCCTGGCTGATGAAAGCCATTTATATAATGTACCATGTTTATACAGATTTTGTATTCTCAAACTGGGTAAATAATTTAAATACCTCATTGTCAGTAGGTTTAGAAACGGCGTACATATGTTCTAAAAGTTGGATGCTGATCGCAGGATAGCTACTTCAACCATTTCTTTTCATCTCTGATAATGTGATTCCAGCATCTCTGATAATGTAATAATGTGATCAGCAAAGAAGATTAATTTGTTAGATTTGGAAACACATTACATATAACATTGCTTAATCCCTGTTCTCTATAATTGGTAACAATCACAATAATCTTGGTATATTTCTCCGATATATTAAAACAAAAGTGTATTTTTAGCTCTACTGATCAAAGATCAGCTTTGATCAGCTTTGATCAGTAGAGGTTATGCCGTGGTGCGGCGTCCATTGTCCCTCTGTCCGTCAGTCCGTAAACTTTTTTTGTACAGACTACTCCTCTGAAATTACTGGAGATATTTGCATGATTTACAGGAATATTGCCCATAGCTGATCCTAGCAAAAATTCACGTTGATTCGAAATCCAAGATGTCCACTAAACAAGTTTGTAGCGACTACTTCTTGAAAACTATAAATGATATTGATATGTGACTTTTTCTAAAATGATCAGCATGACATAATGTTGGTCCTTGATGAATGAATGAATGAATGAATGGTGTTTTACGGCACGTCGAAACATAAATAGGTCAAATTGTGCGCAAAAACTGATGAAAGATGAAGACATGAAGTAGTAATTAAAAAGTAATGTAAATATATAAAGATAAAACTATTTACAAATAAGGGATGATAGGTAGTAATATAAACTATATATTTAAATCAACAAATGCCCGTCAACGGGTATAAAAATTAAGTAAATATATATAAGAACATATTATAATGATTTATATAGTCTTATTTCTTTCAGGAAATCTAAAGTAAGACTAAAATCTATAGTATCAAATAACTCTTTCATAGTATACTCGGTTGCAAAAGAAAGTGTGCACTCAGATTTTTATTAAATTTATTGTACAAAATATATACAAAATATGGCATATAGGGTACCATTTTTTTGCCATTCAATTGCCAATGTCCAGATGGAATTTGTTTTTCGATAGATTAATTCATTGAAGCATGGTCAACAGGTGAAGAGGTAGGTGTCAAAATCATGAATCGCAAAACAGTCCAAAAGAATATGTTGCTTCATTTTTTTCTCAATTTAATTGTGATTGAAAGCGCATTTTTGTCAGATTGGAACCTATCATGCAGCTTAGCGACAGTGTTAATGCCCTAGCGACAGCAGCGACGCTGTCGCCTCTCTCAGAATCATGACTAAAGCTTGAACCCTCTGGTTTTCGGTAAGCCGTGGCATATTGAAAAAACAAGGAAATAAAATGTTTTTTTCGTTTATCCAAACGTAAGCGAATTCAACCAAACAGGTTTTTATCTACACAGACTATTTCCACGAGTTTCACTTGCAAATCATTGGAAACAAAACACACGCTTTTCCCGTGCAAAACAACTGTGTATTGACCGATGTATTGCCATTGGCAGATACAGATGCATGTATATAATTATGTATAGATAAAAGTTTGAACACTGTACTATAAATTTAAAAGAAAATATTTGAATTTTAAAAGTGCACACTTTCTTTTGCAACCGAGTTTATTAACATTGTAGTACCTTTGACGCAGAGGGTCAAAGTCTGCACATTCCAACAAGATGTGTTTGACCGTTAACGGTGCAAAGCAGGGTATACATTCTGGTAATTGCTCACCTTGTAATAAATATGTATGGGTATAAAGTGTATGCCATATCCTGCACCAGGCTAGGACAATTCCTTCTCGACGAATGGGTCTAAAAGAAGAACGCCATTCTCCGATTAATGGTTCAATTGAATGGAGTTTATTGTTAACTGACAAACTCCAAACGGCTTGCCAAGATTGATTCGACTTTAAACATGGCTGCATATTTGTTTACATAGTAGCGACTACTCCTCTGAAACTACCGGATGGATTTTCATGAAACTTTACAGGAATGTTGCCCATAATGTCTAGTTGATCCTAGAAAAAAATCATGTTGATGTAAAATCCAAGATGACCGCCGAAGCTAAAATATGATGATTACAATGTAAGTTTGTCGTGACTACTTTTTTGAAAACTATAAGCGATATTGATAATGGGACTTCTTTCTAAAATGATCAACATGACATGATGTTTGTCCTTGTCTAAAATCATTTTTGATTCAACAATAAAATTAATATGGCAAACAGCGGCCATCTTTGTTTATATAGAATATAAAAATAGATTTTAAAAACACAATTTTGTGGCGACTACTTTTCAAATACCAAAAGTGATATTGATTTGGAACCTTTACCAAAATGACTGACACGACGTGTTGTCCTAACACAAATTCGTTTCAATTCAATGTCAAACATGGGCGCCAGCGGCAAACTTTGTCTACATAGAGTTATATAGGAAAATCTTGTGGCGACTACTCCTCTGAACCTACTTCATGGATTTTCATGAAACTTTACACGAATGTTACTCTTGACGTATAGCTAGTCTTAAGTAAAAACCAAGTCGGCTAGTCAATCAAGATGGCCGCCTTATACATACAACTTTGTGGCGACTACTTCCAGGGTGCATAATTACTCCCTGCTGCTTCTCAAAAACCATAAGAGGTATTGATTTGGGACCTTTAGTCTTTACTGTAGTTTGTCCTAAACAAAATTCTTTTGATTCGATGTCAAACATGGCTGCTACATAGTGTTATATAGGAAATCTTGTGGCGACTACTTCTCTGAAAGTGCTGATCCCATTCTTATAGAACTTCACATTGGTTTCCATGGCTGATCTAGCTATCAAAATCTATCAATAGAGCTTCAAAGTACCTCTTGTTTCGAATTTTCTTTCATGAATAATATTTGCAATTGGGATCAAGGGATTTTCAGTAAACATTAAATGTTTGAAAGAAAGAGCTGACACATAGAAGTCAACTATGGCAAAGGTAGCGTCATAAAACAAGCAAACATATATAACAGTTTTCAGCTGTAACAATTTATCAAATTTATCCATTGATTCTTGTAAACCTATTATAACAACATCTGGCGCGAGTTTCACATCAGAAATATATACTCTTCTAAATGAAAATAAATTTGTGTAAATTATTTAAAGCACCATCAATGAGTTTCTTTGAATTTCTTAATGAGGCCAGAACTTTTTTCACTTGGCGACAATCCGAGGGAGACAGTGTGATTCTCGTGCCAGACCGTACCCATATCCGCAGCAGGTCTCCACGGTGAACAGCCTCTAGTCGATAGAACAATGTAGGGAAAGGAAGTTGGTTTTTCCACTAGCAAATCCACATTCTTAAGCTTTAGCGCTAACTTTACAGCCTCAATAACAGATTTTCTTTTGCAACAAATGGTGTATTATATTTTATATTTCTGTCGGGAATAGGTAAATACACAGATTCGTCACAAAAATACACAATGAAACTGAAGTTACTTATATTGCGACAAGACAGACATGTTGCTGAAATCTAGCATCTTTTATTGTCGTTCGTTATTTTGCAGAAATCTTTACAATAATAAATTCTGTGTTTTCTATCATTAAGTCTGTTTGTCTTATCATACCATTTCTCCATCTGCATCCATCAGCCTTCCAGTCATTGTTCTTATTTATTCCTGAACTAAACATGAAATGACACCTAAATGGTAAGGAATCTGTAACGTTTGTTTGATCTGTATCTAACATATGGACCGCTTGCATATGGCTTAATGAAACTTTAAGGTTGTCTGTTGCGCTGATTTCATTTGATGATGTTGTATTTGTGGCAGTTTCCAGGTCTTTTTCGGATGTAGATGTAGTAGTATTACATGTAGTTTCTCCACTGTTCGGTGTTGTTGTTACATCATCTGTGTCCTTTGCATTTCCACCCCAACTAAAATATTCGTCGGCGGAGGCTTTGTGGTACTTTCCCCGTTAATCCATCTCATCAACATATAACATCTCTGTATTTAGTTTGAGGTACGGATTTTGATTAAGGCTGGCCACTTGTGTCTTTACTTGTATAACAGTCAGTATCACTGTCAGATGGGATCATGCAGATATACTTCACTAAATCTATTTTTATCAAGTAACGCTATTTTGTACTGTGTTCTAAAGACTGTATGAGAAACAAGTGGGTATGGTCTGGGTTGGAGGTGTCATTGCTCTTGTCAAGCATAATCTTGCTTACTTGTTCCACTTTTCATTTTTGTATAAACCGGGTTCTCTATGTTGGTTTTAAAACTGCGTAAGAATGGTTAACCAGTCCATAGAAGAAACACACATCTAAGAGAAAGTCTTTAGTCCGTAGGTAACGGATTCCTATGTAGTCAAAATCAGGTGTATCTTGAAGTTCAATACATGTTGTTACATCCAGTACCTTCACAATACAGTTCTCGATAAAGCGCAATAACAGCTTCTTTCCTTCAAAACCGAGATAAAGTCTGTTTCGGTTTAATAAGTTTCGGTTGATTGACCCGTTTTCATGCACGAAGACTGGACATTATATACGTATACGCATTTCTCAACCCTGTGCAATCGATCATTGATGTGTTCCGCTTTCCTGTTGAAGAAGTTATAAGCTCAGTCTCGATGCGTCTTCGAGGGAAAAGGTTGTCTCCTCTTGGTAATATGTCGGCAACAAGGAGTGTAGCCTAAATTATGGAAAAAAAAAATGATGAAATAAGATGGACTATTGTGATAACTTGTACAGCTATACCCATATATATATATAAATCAACAGAGAATGAATAGCCTGTATTATTAGACAAAAATGATGAAAACAAACATATTATCAAATATGAAAGCCGTATATACCTGAAAGGGTTGACGAGTTAAGCAAAAGGTTTAAGCTTTTTTAAATGTTACCGATTTGTTATCTTTATGTTATATCGTGATAACTTAGTGGGGTAGGTTCTCGTCGGGTTAACAACAGATCAATGGGAGGCTGTAAATAAATATATACAATATTTATTTCTTGCAAAGTATAAGTAACCGATGACCTCGATGTATCAAACATCAAATCATGGCTTTGATTCATCAATAACAATATATATAAAATATGAAAACAAACATGGTGGACAATAAAGAAATATGGCCGACGGATCCTCAGACAACGATTTTACATTTAAACATAAATAAAAGCATAAAATGCATACATGTATCTTTATGAAAAACATACATAGACCTTAAACAAGATATGAAAAATAAGATGTAATAATAAGTTCCCTATAAAAAAGTATTTACAATATTTATTTCTTGCAAAGTACAAGTAACCGATGACCACGATGTATCAAACATCAAACCATGGCTTTGAACGAAGTCCGATAAATCTATTGGCCAACGCTTACTTAGTAATTAGCATATTAAAGGGATAGTGAATGTATAACAAGCACGTGCATGTAGCATGTGAACAGGTTAGATTCATCAATAGTGTTTTACCTGATACGTTAAAGCTACACGATCTAACTACTAGGCTTATTATTACAATTATTCCATGTACTTACGAATTATTACATTAGTATAGCGCATATGGGGAATATATAAGAGACAATACATCTTAATATATATAACCGTAAACATTAGTATCTTATTCTATGACATAAGTATGATCTTGACATTGGACCAAAGTCAAACTGACAGATGGGAGGGTGTTGATTTGGTAGACCTCCCTCTAGATAAGCTACATACCAAATAAGAAAGCCGTACCTCAAAGGGTTGAAGAGTTAACCACAAGGTTAACATTTTTCTAAGTATGACCTTGACCTTTGCCCAAGGTCAAAACGACAGTTGTCAAATTTTGTATTACATTCCGTCAAACAATCTTTTCTTTATTTCTTCTTTTCAGTAAGTATTCAATAATGGTTAGTGTATTATGTTTGTCAACGCAATTGTTTTGTCTTTTATAAGCTAACAGTTACGGATATTGTCTCTGTCAATACCGAGCGTAGACTACTCCACAGCGTTTTACTGAAACGCGACATGCGCAGTGAAGCAGTATATACCGAGCAATTTTGTAGGCTGAAATCTGACTGGCTAATCGTAAGGTCAATCTGACGTGACCTCCAATGGAGCGTTTTCAGATCCTTGTAGTGTAGAGTATCGTAGGGTCTGATTTTACTGAAATTGGTCATACTTTTAGAACGTTACTGTTCATATATATAAATTGAATATATAATTTATGATAATGATGCTACTAAAAGCTTTAATATAAAAGCTAGACATATTGTAGAACTTAAGTGGATGAAACATTTGCAGACATCATATCCACTCGGCCTTAATGACAATATTTATCAACAAGGAAATATTTCAAAAGATCCTAATATTGGTCTAGCAATAAATAATCCCCACGTCTTGTGTCAATGGCCACCATACGGTCGGTGCGTTAGCATCCTAAGTAGATTAAGAGGCCGAGCAGTTTATATCAAGCATTATAATTAGCACTCGATTTATTATTCCTACATCATTTTGACATTAAAACTGCTTGAATAGAATTAAAATTTAAAAAAAATGAGATTTCATTTTCTTCGTTAATATACCAAATGTTTAAATATATTATTGGTACTATAGTATCAATAGTATTTTCAACACATGACAGGTTATATATGACGGTCGACTTTTTTTTGTGGTGGAGGCAAACCACCCAATTTTCCTGATAACCGGTACTGTACGCCTTCCGTAAGAATCAACACTTTCTCACTTATTACAAGTCGAGCTCCCAGTGGGATTCGAACCCGCAGCGGTGACAGGCGAAGGTCGTTAACCATTCGGCCACGGAGAAGCAAATGTTATGTGAAATAAATTTGTTTTGGTTATTTTGAATTGAATTGAATGTTGTTTAACGACTCATTGACACAGTATAGGTTATTTAGAGCCGCCCCAGAGAGCGGGTAAGGATATATAGGAATCCAGGAACCTGCCCTACTCTTATTATCGAATAGATTCCTGTGGTTCTTTAACGTACTCGGAGGACAGACCGATACACGGGACCGCCCGGTTTACGTCCCCATCCGACGGACGAGGCTAAGGGAAAGTGTCTTGCCCAAGAACACACCGACGGAACTCAATGGCACCACGGGGCCTTCGGTTACAAATCCGCCGCGCTACCGACTGCGCCACGCCAGCCTTCTGGTTATTTTGAACTATTCTGGTTATTTTGAACTATTCTAATAATTACTACCAGTTGATGATTGAACCAATGCAAGTTATGTGAAAAAACTAACGGGACGTGACGGGGTTTTAAAAAATCAAGATTGCCATCGTAAAAATCAGGAACTGTAAAACGGAATTCTCCAAACGGGCAAATGGCAAATAATATTGACATTAAAAGGACGAAGAGAACAAAAATCGACCAATTTGTTTTGTGTTTTGTTTGAAATTGTTTGAAATTATTAATTAAGTATTGAACAGACCATATAAGTTCATTTGAAAGAATAACAAAGGTTGTGTAGTCTAATTGTGTTTGAAATGCTTTGTTCCTCAGTAAATTATAGTTTTGAAAATTGCGTCCATTTGTTTTGACTCCTTCTTTCAACTCCATACTGTATAGTATTATCATAACATTGTTCATATTTAAACAATCATTCAAGTGGATACACCATATCGTCATGTTTGTATCCGCAATACACAACTCATACTGTAATACACAAAATATCAAACATCACCTATCACGCTCTACCGGAACAGATGTACATGTAATCAGGTCGCCTTAGGTTAGTATTTCGATGCATTCGCAACATCTCGTTCACTGCTTTGCAGCAGTACTCGTATTGGTTCTGTCGATTCCCGCCAAAATCGCGAAGACAAATTTGCATTCAAAATAAAAGTTATCATCCAAATGTTGCAATGTTATTCAGCCGATTGCTCCATCAATAGTTTATTTAAATGAAAGCAGTGATAAAACCTTCATCTGCATTGTAAAAAACAAACACTCAACGCAAATTATACATCAACATGTGTGGCAAGCGGTCATATTGTTTACATAGCAACAGTGCACTTTTTTCTGTGCCGTTGCCTTCCGGCTAACAGAATGTCAAGATTTTGAACATACTGAAGCGCCGTGATACACACCAGGCGGAATCCCGAAAAATGACGGGACTGGCCGAGGGTTCACGATTGTATTTCGATGGTCTCAAACGGACAAGAGAAAGGTAAATAGGTTAAACTATTTCAGTCGAGTTATCTGTAACATGACGGCTATATACAAAATGGGCGCTCAAAATAACGTATTCCGTACCATATTGTATTAAATTGTATATATTGTATTAAAAAACTTTAAAAACCGATTCATCAAATGCATACTATACGTCAGATTAAACGAATAATAATAAAGTGAAACTGCTGTGCGATTCGTATTCTACATCTATGTAATCCTAGCCTCACTTCTCCCTCATCTGCTATACTCCTTCTACCTACATCGCACATACCCCTACCCCTTTATATAACGTCATATGTGTGTACTATGCCTCTTGTTATTCATGTATTTCATATATGTTTTTACTGAAGTGAAATATAAAGATGTTGATACGTTTATGCTATGATACTGTGGTGTGAATCTACATACGGCGGGCTGTTAGCCTCACAACATCGCCGATTCAGTTCTAGATCCACGGACTCCACGGACTAAACAGGTGTTCCGGGACATCGACGAACGTCCTGACACGGCACTTCAACGACCGACTTCAAACCTGTAAGTTCTATTTATTATTATCACCATATTCGTTGCAAATTATATTCTATGTGATGACCACTCGGTTCACCACACTGACGACGAGGATAATCTTCGAACTCACTCTTTGCGTTCAACATATAATTATGTTGAAAATCTTTTAAGGTTCCTCTCAACTGCCCAAAATGAAAAAAAAGTAAATTTAGTTTTATATGTGATTTTGTTGGAGTTTGTGCATGTTTTGCATATCATTTTAAGCGTCTTGGAACCAAGATTGTTTTATTATTATTAATATTTTGTAAAAATGTATCCGTAATTTGGGCATCATACGACGGAATCTCAAGTTACTTCAAAATGAGAAGCAAATGAAAATTCATAATGAAAATAATTCTGTTTTGATACACTGAAGGCTGTGCCAAGCCGAAAATCCCATGCCAACTAATATAACGTTACGTATTTTGACCTCGAAAGTGACCTCGTGTTGAACTGCATGTCGCCATTTTTTGCCCTAGACAGTGGTGATGCATATTAACCAAATACACGCATTTAAGTGAACTTTCTAGTAAAAGATGAACATGCAATATATCATCCTTGTTATATTTAACCATACCGTCAATACTGTTCTTTGATCGGACATAAGATGTCGCTTTAGGTTCGCCGACGTTTGGTTTGTTTACAATAATTTTCTGGCTTCACTCTGTTTTGGCGAAAGTGTATTCTAACGCCAGAAAAAGTCTTCTCAAACTGATCGAGTAAGATGGGGATTTTTTTTCAAATTTAATAAAGTTTTCTATTTCCGTGTTTATTTTAGATCATACGCATCCTAATTTTGTATAAATATTACACCGTTACTACATCCTTTAATATTTTCACATTTACGACGTGCACTTGCAACGTGGAACCTACTTTTTCGGTTATAATTTCCGGTGTATGTTATTTGGCACTTCCAAAATCGCAAAAAAGATAATATTGCAATTTTCTTCTGGATATGGACGATTTTTATACTGCATTTGACAGAACAAGGTAGCTATACGATTGTTTCACCTAGCTAAAGTTGGTTGCTTATGCGATCGCCCCCCCCCCCCCCCCCCCCCCCCCCCCCCCCCATATCCAGCTGTCAAGCCTCCATAATATCCCTTGCAAGCATGCACGTGAAAACGTGAAAATATAAATGACAATGGTCAAAATAGGCCCAAGTTGTAAATATATTTGAAAATATAGTTGTTTTATTTTTATAAATTAAGAAATAGAACATCGTTTACTGTGAATTATCGTTTAATATATCACGGTTTGGAGTTCAATTGTAAACATTAATTTCACAAGCCCGAAGGGCGAGTGAAATTATTGTTTACAATTGAACGACAAACCGTGATATATTATAGATAATTCACCGTAAACGATGTTCTATTTCTATTCTTATGCCCCTAAAATGTGAAAATAACGCACACATCTGAAATCTTTCGCATTGCTTTGCTTGCTCTCCTAACGTTGCATACGTTACAATGCTGAATGAGCAATGCGCAATGCTTATTCTCCTAACGTTGCAAACGTTACAGTGATATATCGTTCAATATAACGAGATATTTTAAACTAGGCTATATAGTGCGGGTGTATTAGAATTATGGGTAATGTGACATTAAATTTTGACAAAATTCAAAAGGCACTACCTGAGGTAGACATTTTTTCCAAAGCCTTAAAATAAAAAGAACTTAACGTCCTTTGATGCCCAAATTACAGTTACATTTTTACAAAATATTAATAATAATAAAAAAAATTGTGCAAAAACATTATTATTTTCAAAATCTTGGATCGAAGACGCTTAAAATTATATGCACAAAATCCAACAAAACACATATAAAACTAAACTTACTTTTGTTTTCATTTTGGGCAGTTGAGAGGAACCTTAATTTGTATTTATCGGATATTTTCATGCCATTTCACGGGACACATGCGTGTTGCGTGTTTCGTATTTCGTCATTTGCTTTTACCTTTAGTAATATGAGGTTGCGAAAGATCACTGATACTGTTTTACCTTGAATAATTTCAGCGGTGTGCCTGCGTATTATTCGCATTCATGATAGATTTCGACGTTGTGTTTCGGTTTATAGGTTTGCACCTCGTCCTTCCGTCCGTCCTTCCGTCCGTCCATCCGAATGCTTGTCCGGGCCATATTTTCAATACTATAATACTTTGAGATACCAAACTTGGTATGTAGATACATATTAGGATAGCAGTGTATCGCGTATCAAAATGTCACGGTGGCCTTGACCTTGATATGTGACCTCTGTCATAGAAAATGCTTGTCCAGACCGTATTTTCAATACTATAACACTTAGAGATACCAAACCTGGAATGAGAATACATCTTGGGATAGCGGTGTGTCGCATACCAAAATAAGGTCATTGTGACCTTGACCTTAACCTGTGACCTCTGTCATAGAAAATGCATAGAAAATGCTTGTCTGGACCGTATTTTCAATACTATAACACTTAGAGATACCAAACTTAGTATGTGGATACATCTTGTGATAGAGGTGTGTCGCGTACCAAAATAAGGCCAATGTGACCTTGACCTTGACATGTGACCCGTCATAGAAAATGCTTGTCCGGGCCATATTTTCAATATTATAACACATAGAGATACCAAACTTGGTATATGAATACATCTTCGGATAGCGGTTTGTCGCGTACCAAAATAAGGTCACTGTGACCTTGACCTTGACCTGTGACCTCTGTCATAGAAAATGCTTGTCCGGACCGTATTTTCAATACTATAACACTTAGATATACCAAACTTGGTTTGTGAATACATCTTGCGACAGCAGTGTGTCGCGTACAAAAATAATGTCATTGTGACCTTGACATTGATCTTTGACCTCCATCATAGGAAATGTCTGGAAAATGCTTGTCTGTGCCGATGGGGGATTGCCTTGCAATTCTTGATGCTCTTGTTTTACCTATTTTTTCGCGTTCGAGAAATATTTAATTTCTCGTTTCTTATATATATTAAAAAAATATCATCTCATTCAATTGCATATAATTTCTGATTCGGACAATGTTGACGACTATGGGGATCGTTTGCTCGACCCACCAGTGAAATAGCAAAAAGAAGTAAGTCAGGAGGAAACACTCGATCCTCCACCATGGATTCAAAGCCTCACGATATATTTTACTAACTTGACAGCCACCATGAATGATTTCGTTGAGGACCTCAACTCTGTTAAAAAGGACATGAGCATTTTTAGGGGAGACTTACGGTCCATAGTAGAAGGTATTCCCTCGTTAAAGTCTTCACAATTTAGTGTATCGCAGCCAACCTACCCTAATGTAACACCAATCCAACCTGGTTGTGGACAGACTTATGGCTCTACCAACTCTTTGAGGTCACCACTAAACTCGGTGAGGTCACACACTCTCTAGATGTATCACAACCGGCGCCAGCACACACTGTGTTACCGCCACCAGGTTTTAAACCAGCGCACACTGTGTTGCCACCACCAGGTTTTAAACGGAACCCAACAGTCCCCGTTGACAGCATTCATGTAACACCACAATCAAGTGGGTTTCCATACCAAGGTCACAACTTCTCAATGCAGTTACCCACTAACCTGATGATCAATGTCAAAGCACCTACAAATTCCTCTGCACTTGACACCAGCAGTGTTTCAGTGTGTATGACATGCAACATCTCCAACCCAGGTACCTACACACCTGAACCACAAACTGCAGGTACCTCGCAAATGGTCAACTACACGCCAGCAGCAGGTCCTCGTGCAACAGTTGCGAGAACCAAATAATAAAATACACCCCTGTCACAAGTACATATACATCAGCTGTAAGTTGCACAGTTGCTGACAAACCAGTTGAAACGGACATTGCTGTGCAGAGCTCCAAAGTCAACCACCCTGACATACACCATCGTTTGTCAGTGTTTGTCATGACATCCCAAAATCAATTGATTTAGAACAGCGCCCCGTCATATATCATAGAGTGCCATTAAGTGCTGTGTCTTTTGATAGTTACCGCTTCAAATCTGATGTACAGTTGCATCGTTCAGACTCACAAGGGGAGGAGATTCATGTATTGTATATTATCATGTCCGCCGCAACTCACTTTGTTCAATGAAACTGGCAGTAGTTTCAAAACAGAATGCATCCCAGTTGGCGCTCCAACGGGAACACCACTTGATACACATCGTAAACCAAGTGAACCTGGCACAATCGTTACTGGTCGTGACGAGTATTACAGCATTAAATCTATAGGTGTCTCTCTGTCTGCTGTTTCCGGTTACAGAAATCGGGTTGACTATCGCGGAATCTCTCGCAACTTAAATGGTGCCACCATCCGTCACGCTGTAGTTTTTGGATGCTTTAGTTCTACTCTCCCAACTGGTTATTTTCGCGGTAAAGATGTTCTTACTTTCTGTGATGCAGTTCACAGATGGTTAAATTGTAGTGCATGTTTTGTACTCTGGACTATGACGTGGGCTATGTCACAGTTGGCCACTCGGGACCTGTTTTCTCTGTGGATGTTACGAGATTCATATAAAGGGGGAGGAGAAGTACCCCATCACCACTCAAACTCGATTTTTTTAAAAAAACATTTCTTCATATTTTTGTGTTGTTTTGGTGAATTATTACATAGCTTCTTACACATATATTTTGCCCTCACCACCCCCACTCCCCCACCATCCACCCCCTCTCTCCCACCCCCACCCCGCACCCCACTCAAAACTCGATTTTTTTTAATATTTTTTTTTTTACATATTTCTGTGTAGTTTTGGTCAATTCTTAAACATAGTTATGTTGTGCTCCCAACCCCACCCCCACATTGTTGTAGCCTTGTTTTCTGATGGTATATACTAGCTATTAATTTATTATTCTCCGAAAAATCGAATAGTCGAGCTGCGCTGTTCTCCGACAGCTCTTGTTTTAATTTCTTGTCGGCGCTACTCCTCCTAAACGCCTTGTTGGATTTCGAGGAAACTTGCCACGAAGCATCGGTAAGATTTCTAGTTGTGCATATTGCGCTTTTGTTCCGGTTTGCTGATTTATGACGGAGTTATGGCACTTTGACATTTTTACTTTAAACTTGTCGGCGCTACTCCTCCTAAACGGCTTGTTTGATTTCTACAAAATTTTACAGGAAGCCTCAGTATGATGTCTAGTTGTGCAAAGCATGGTATATCATTGAAATTTTTAACAAGTTCGAAAACCAGCTAGATCTAGTTAGTAACGACAGGTTATGGCCTTGATTTGTGAAAAATGCTATATTGTATTTTCCTTTGTTAAATCTGTAGTTACTTCATGTTTTATCTGATCTTTACCATATTTGTTTAGAATGTTAATATACCCCGCCATCCCTAGACCCACCCCATTTTTATGAATTTCATTCATAGAAGAAAATGGGACAAATTAAAAAATGCCCATGCCAGACTAGACACAGCAGATTTATTGCCCATGATAACCAGGTGAGCGATCTTAGACCATCCTATCCCTGTTGTTTTTGCAATGTTTTAAAAAAAAACTACTGATGGGAATTTTATGTCGACAACCCTTGATATAAGAGCCGTTTTAGCCAGTAGAGCATCCACAGGCCCTCTTGGACCTCTTGTTTTTAATAGAATGGCATTTTATTTTTAAACAAATGCACTTAATTGTCATCTCAGCAAACGGCAAACTAGATTGTTTTTAGTTACTTAAATGTTTACAAACTTTCATTTAAGCATCATTGATCTTTTTAATTTTAAGTCTAGCCCCCATTAGGCGAGATATGTGAATCCACGGTCTTTTTGTCTTTTGTAAGTCTCGACGTTAATTGCTTCACCCATTTGTCACCATCATGTCTTCATTATATACTCGGTAAAAACAATTTTGGACCAGGGTATATAAAGTCATATAAAAATAGAACCAGTTGACAGAATTTAAATATCTTTTTTTTAGTAACCAAGGTCTATCCTACTTGGTTAACTTGGTACCAGAAACATTAAATTTCAAACAAGATTTGACTTTTAAAAAATATCGCGAACACACAAAGGGTCAGTAAAAAATGTTGCAAAGTCCTTTAAAAGTAACAGTTACAGAGATTTGAGTAACCAATAAAAAGATTATTTATTTTTTTGCAAACTTTCATTGTAAACGATAATTACTGTTGATTGTTGATCTATTGTCAATTATGATTCAGCGATCATTGTACGGGTTCAAACACTGTTTGTGAATTCGACCAGGGACAGGCTCATGGAGTGTCATGGAAATGGTGGCGGTTATACTCATTATTGAGAAATTTTGCAACTTTTTTTAGTGACCCTTAGTGCATTCGGATAGCTACTGTGATTGTTTACCGGTGATATTGTTTTGTTTATTTTATTTTATGTAATGGAATACATTTTTGTCTTTGATTTGATACATAGAATATTAAAATCCGTCAACTAGTTTTCTTTTTATGCGCCATTATATGCCCTGGTCCAAAACTTGTTTTACAGAGTATATTTCACATAATGTCGTATATGGTCTGTCGGAGTTATTCCTCTAATTTGACGCACCTAGCTACAATTAACCACGTAAATATGTGGCCTATAACCTTTCTTCTCGACTAATAGTTCAGTTACTCTGCATCTGACCATCCTGTACATGTCCCGTTAAGCACTCGACTCGCCATTTCATATTTCGCGTATAAGAACACATATACTCCAACTACATCGTCTAAACTTAGGCGAACACTGCATGATACATCAATACAGGATATTCATCAGCTAAAAACAGTTTACTAATTGCGTAACAATAATCACTGGTATTCTTTCAAACTAATTATCTAACTATATAGATATACAACACCATGCATTGCTGTGTTTGTTAACGATGCCAGCATCATCCGTCTACAATCCCATATCAAAAGGAGCCTACGCCTTCCTCCTTCATTCATAAGTGGGTGAGTGTGGTGAATCTTTATATGGCGGGCTGTTAGACTCACAGCATCGCCGATTCAGTTCTAGATCCACGGACTCCACGGACTAAACTGGTGTTCCAGGACATCGACTACACGAACGTACTGACACGGCACTTAAACGACCGACTTCAAACCTGTAAGTTCTATTTATTTTTATCACCATATTCGTTGCATATTATATGTGTTGACCGCTCGGTTTACCACAATATCTATGGATTATAAACCTCCCGACTAGACTTCTGGTTTACATAGCTTATGTCCTGTCAGATGTATCAATATTAAACAAAATTCGCTGAAAAAGTGAATATAGTATATATTTATATATGTTTTTTAAAATAGAGTAAGTTTTAAATACTTTTTGGTTTTATATTAATAAAGTATGCTTTGCTTTGACATTTGTATTTTTTCAAAAGTATTTCTTTAGTATTTATTTTATTTTTTTAAAGTGGTAAAAGTGAAAAAAATTCCCCCAATTTTTTTTTTTTTTTTTTTTTTTTTTTTTTTTGCAAACTATCGAGGGGCATCATTTGTTTATACATACAATTATATGTTATAAATATCTCTTTTACATGAATTCTCATTTATTAATAAAGAAAACCATGGTAAGCTGTGTTTACAAGTCTATATCTCTTACATTTCTTACCCTAGCACAACCAAATTTGGCCATTAGCTTCCTTTAGCATTATCTTAAGGGCTCCTTAAGTAATTCTGGTTCCTGTAACCCCTGGGCTCCCTTGGAACCCTTAACATGTGTCTGTTTCACATCAAATTTTGCGTGTAAGCTGTGTTTACAGGTCTATATCTCTTACATTTCTTGTCCTAGCTGAACTAAATTTAGGAATTGGTTTTCCTTATAGTATGTTGTAAAGGGTTGGGTAAGTAATTTTGTCTTCTGCAAATTCTGGGCTCCCATGGAACCCAAATTGTGATGGCCCTTAAAATGTGCAATAAAGGCAGATCTAGGTTTGCATGTAAGTATGTATATATCTATAATTTTGGTTTGGGATTTCTTATAGCATTATGCATCTTATTTATACTTCACCCATATTGGGACAATGGGCTCCCTCCTCCACGCCCCCCGCCACCACTCCCACCCTCCACCCCTCCCACTCCACACGTTTTTTTTTAAACTTTTTTTCTGTGTTGTTTTGGTCAATTCTTACACATATATGTTGCCTCCTGCCGCCCCCCACCCCATGCCTCTCCCCCTGCCTCTCCCCCCCGCCCCCACTCGAAACAGGATTTTGTTTTTTACATATTCTGTGTCACTTACGCTATGTTGTCCCCCCCCCCCCCCCCCCCCCCCACTCGAAACTGGAATAATCTATTATTATTCTTTTTTTTGCATATTTCTGTGTTGTTTTGGTCAATTCTTACATAGCTTCTTACAAATATATATTGCCTCCCGCCCCCTCCCCCCCTCCCGCGCCACGCATTACCACCTCGAACTCAATTTTTTTTTTTCTTTTTTTTTACATATTTCTGTGTTGTTTTGGTCAATTCTTACACATACAGCTATGTTGCCCTCCACCAACCCCACTCCCTCCCACAACCCCCCCAGCCCCCCACCCACTCGAAACTCATTTTGTTGCACATATATAAGCTATGTTGAATGCTGGATGCGCAACCGTCCCCTCCCCTACCACCCCACCACCCCCCCCATTCGTTTATGGGCCCTCCCCCACCCCTATTCGTTTATGGGCTTCGCTCACATGGAGGACAGGGGGAGGGGAATTGTTTTCATTTTATCTTCCATTATTTGGATATTAATATTTTAATTTGAACGCAATCATTTACATATAAAACAATTTAGATTAAATTCAGATACACAGATGAAATATCAAAATGAGGCCACAATAAAATTGCAAGATATCGGCTCCCTCCCCGAATTGCCTTTCGACCACACATTTCTTTAAAATTACAGCAATTTTGGATTAAAACAGATACAAATAATAAAATTTCACATAATTTTATATCGGCTGGAGTTTCTATACAATACCCATCCCCCAACCACACCCCACATTGTTTTAGCCTTGTTTTCTGATGGTATATACTACCTATATAATTTATTATTCTCTGAAAAAACGAATAGTCGAGCTGCGCTGTTCTTCGACAGCTCTTGTTAATATCTATTTGTTGTGTACTGATAACATTAAACATGTTCATGAAAAAAACATTGCTGGAGAACTTTAGGTCCCCATCACCAAATTGTGAGGGGGCATATACTGTTAACCATGTCCGTCCGTCCGTCCGTCCTTCCGTCCCGAAAGGTTTGTGTCTATCTCCTCCCACACTTTTAAGCCGATTGCTTCGAAACTTTACAGGATGCTTACCGATGATGGCAAGATATGCATATCGTTTCGGCGTCAAAATCGACTCGGTATTACTGTATTATACGGAAGCCCTGGA